>JACEFZ010026259.1:0-71201 GCA_014155875.1 Cepaea nemoralis
CGTTATCCTTTATGCCCCCACACAGGTGGCACATTGGCAGATCATCCCCTGTCAGGGATCCATCCCCCCTCTGGCTCCCTCAATGTTAGATTTGTCATCACTGGTCTAGACATCCAAAACAATCTAGAGAGTTACTGTATACCCCCAACAACAGTTGCCAATAACCCCGTCAATCTTCTCGATGTTCCGGAAACCCAGAATTGACATATGTACTGTTACTTCCGTGCTAAGTACTTCCGTTTTCCCTCTGATATGTTTATGACTTGTCAAAGTGATATATGATTCAGCGCACTCACTTCCTCCTCACTCACCACCAAATGTGTATATGGGCTGACCTGATGTATCCCGTGCAGCTGTGTTTACTCTGTTAGTACGACTGTTGTGGCCTAGAAAATATACGCCAAGCAAACGTCGGTATTATTATCTGGTTAACTCATGGCGAGCTCGTGACATAGGCCCCCTCTTAAGAGAGTAGTCCATCTCACTCTTCTCCACCATGAGTTAAATCCAGATGATTCATTCCTCTTCTTCGGAGCTGGGTGTCTTGACAAGAAATCCGCTCCAACATTTTCCTTCCCAGGAATGTACTCCACGGTGAAATTATAAGGTTGAAGTAACAACGACCACCGCCATCAAACGTGCGTTGAGCTTCTGAGAAGTAGCCAGGAACATCAGAGGGCTGATGATCCGACTGGACCCGAAACTTAACTCCATACAAATATGGCTGAAATTTTTGCACTGCCCATACAAGGGACAAGCACTCTCTCTCGACGGTTGAATAATTCCTTCTCCGCCTGTAGAAGTTTCTTACTTGCGTATGCTACAGGTTTCAAAACCGAAGCATCGTCTTTTCCTTCCTGCTAACAAAGCGGCTCCAATTCCAATCGCACTCGCATCTGTTCTCAACACAAATGGGTTGGAAAGGTCAGGGAGCTGTAATACAGGTTTGCTGACCAAGGCCTCCTTTAACTGACTATAGGCATTCTCACATTCTGGTGTCCAATTGATTTGATCCGGGAATCCCTTTTTCAAGGGTTCTGTCAACGGAGCTCCCAATTCCGTGAAATGTGGGATAAATTTGTGGTAGAACCCACACAACGAGAGAAAAGATCGCACATCCTTCTTCGTTTTTGGCCTTGGTGCATTCTGATTTTCTCCAGGTTCTTCTCTTCTGGAACAATGTGTCCTGGAGTGATGGTGTGACCTAGAAATTCCAGGAGTCTGGTAACCAATCATGCACTTGGTTGACGAGCCCTGCTTCCTTGAGCCTATTAAACACTCTCTCCAAGGATTGTAAGTGGTCATCCAAGCTGTCACTGGAAATCAGAATATCATCCATGAAAGAGATGATGGACGGATCCTGTAACGGCTCTAGTAAAGTCCTCATCATGCGTGTAAACACACTAGGTGCATTGCTGAGTCCAAAAGGCATGACCTTGAATTCGTAGTGTCCACTGGTGTACTGAAAGCTAACAGTGGTCGAATCTCCGGTTTGACTGGTATCTGATAGTACCCCCGACTCAGATCCACTTTTGAAAAGTTACCGAGCCTTATGGAGCCTAGCGAATAACTGAGTTGGATTCGGCAAAGGTTCCACCTGAAATTTGTGTGGACTGTTCAGAAGTCGGTAGTCTATACCACAACCGGTGTTCTCCACTTGGTTTTCGTAACAAAACTACCCCCGCATTGTATGGGATGTGGATGGTGCAATCACGTCATCCTCAGCAGTTTTTTTTATTTCCTCCTCCAGGCCTTTTCTTTAGAGAATGGCACTGGGTAAACCTTTTGACGAACAGGCTCCTGTGTGGTCAAAGTCATCTCGAACTCAACCAACCTCGTTCGTCCTGGTTTATCAGTCAGTATCTCCTTATTGAGACTTGAGAACCTGGGTTATCCTTTCCCTCTCCTGGGAGGTCAGATCAGGGTTTACTTGCACATCCCTATAAGTTTCCTGGTGTACCAAGGGATATTCCCTGCCCTCGCTGGTTCCCACTTGTGTCTCCACTGCAACTGCCATTGCCATGAGGTGAGCTGCCTTGTCTCCGGGTCTCTCTTCGTATTTCCGCAAGAGATTGATATGGAAAATCTTCGACTTTCCCCGGATCCGGATCTGATAGTTGGTTCTGGATATTACCCTTTCCACGGGAAATGGTCCTTGCCAACCTATCTCCAGTTTGTTGTTTCCCGTTGGGAGTAGCAACAAGACTTTGTCTCCCACCTCTAGAGATCTTTCTTTAGACCTACGGTTGTAATAAGCCGCATGTCTTTTCCTGGCCTTTTTCAAGTTTTGATTTGCCAGAGTCCATCCCTTGTGGAGTTTTTCTCTTCAGTTCCTCCACGTATTATAGGATAAGATCACTTCTTCTGACGTCCCCTCTTCAGTCCAACTCCTCAACATGGCTTCCAACGGTCCTTTGATTGGACGACCAAACAGCAACATAGCGGGTGGTAGTCCTGTTGAGCCATGAGGAACTTCCGATAGGCAAAGAGTGCTGCTGGGATATATTCATCCCACCTATCAGGTTTTTCCTGCGCTAGTTTCCTGAGCATTGTCATCAACGTGCCGTTGAAACGCTCTACTTGTCCATTGGCTTGAGGGTGGTAAGGGCTGGTATGTATGTGGTTAGAGTGAAACACCCTAAATACCTCCTCCATGAGTTTTCCACAAAACTGAGATCCATTGTCCGTCAGAATTTGATCCGGAAAGCCTAATCTGGTAAAGGCCTCCATCAGTGCGTCCGCCACTCTTTTCGAGTCAATCGTGGTCAACGGTATAGCCTCACCCCACATTGTACAGCAATCCACCATTGTGAGTATATACATGTTCCTCTTCTTAGTCCTGGGAAGTGGACCCACTATATCGATGGCTACCCTCTCGAAAGGAGAGTTCATGATGGGCATCTCACCCAACACCACCGGTGCTGTCCAGTGTTTCGGTGCCACCCTCTGGCACTCAGGGCATGACTTCACATACCGACGCACATCATCTGTCATTCCCGGCCAATAGTAGTGGCAGGAAATCCGCTGCATGGTGGCGGCAATACCCATGTGTCCACTAAAGGAGATGGTATGCCCCATATGAAGAATCTGGGACCGGTGAGCTTTCGGGACGACCAACTGACCGTATAGGTTGTCTCCCCTTCCTGCTCTCCTGTAGAGTATCCTATTCTTCATGTAGTACTGCCCCCGTCCTGGTGGATCAGCACTTTTCTGCAGCTTTCTGTAGCAAGGACGTAAAGTATCATCCTCACTCTGGGCAGTTCGTAGCTCCCCCGTCATTGGGTTAGTCACAATTGCTTCTGCCTCTTCCGTTCTCGTCTGAGAGCGAGTCTGCATTGCTCCCATATGGATTGGCTCCCTGGGCATTCCCAGAAAGACATACCGGCAACCTAGGATGACTGGAAAAATGGGATCGGTCAATACAGCGGCCTTGATGGTGCCGGTGACGTACCTTGACCGAATCTCCACATTAGCAATGGGCAACTTCATGACTACAGCACTCTTCTGTGCAGGCTGTATATCCAAGGTTTCACCTGTGAATTGTTCTGGATGTACCAGATCTGCAGAAAACACGGCCTCCCCGTCCAGTCCTGTGTCGTATAAACACTCCACTTGACGACCGTTAACCTCTACCAATTCCACTACAGGTGGTTTTTCCTGGTCTGGAGTCTCTTCCTTGGCCTCGACCTGTTCGGTGGGCTCCACCTTAGGTTTCCCTGAGCACACGACGAATTGAGTGTCTCCTGACTTTTCCCTGCAGTCAATAGCATTGTGCGTGTTTGACTTGCATTGGTTGCACCATTTCCCTGTCCTAGATTTTCTATTGTCGGACTTGAGTGAGCTCTCCTGGTGGCGAGCTTCCTTGTTGACCTTGTCATTTTCCGTGACAACCTCCTTGGAAGTCACTTGACATGCTGCAAAGTGAGGGTTCTTAGCCTTCGATTTGCAGTCCCTCGTATTGTGAGAGGGTGACTTACAAATTGAACACCACTTCTCCGACCATGGTCGTTTAGGTGTAGAGCTTGAAGTGCTCTTGCTTCCCTCCTTCTTCTTCTCTGAACTATCCTCTGATTTTTGCACATAAGGTTCCCACTTTTTTGTTCCTGAGTTTTTGGCTTTCTTCTTTTCATGTTTCTCTTGACTTTTGGTGTTGGTGGAAAAGGTTTCCCCTGCCTCCCCATGTACCTCGACGAACCGTTCTGCTAATTTATTCACGAGGTCAATACGTTCCGCTCCTTGTTCTCCCAGGAACGTCCTGAGAGGTTTAGACATTTGCTTCTTCAGCTGGTCGACCACCATGAGCTCTTCCAGACTCTCATAGTCATGTGCGAACCCAGCCAAATCCATCCACCTATGGAGATAAGATTTTAGACGCAAACTGTAGGCGGCAAACAACTCCCCCGGTTCTCGTTTCGCTGCTCGAAATTTTTTCCGGTAGGTATGTGACGTAACCTCGAATCGTTTCAGCAGAGCCGTCTTTAACTCATCATAATTGTTCTCATGTCCTGGTGGCAGGCGAGTATAAACCTCGTATCCGGTCCCGCGTAATCCCTGGGATAGCTTAAGATTCCATTTGTTACGCTCCAGACCCATAGCAACTGACATAGCCTCGAAGCGTTGGAGGTACTGGTCAATCTTCTCTTTGTCCTCCTCGTAGACTGCCAAAGGAAACTTCATAGCATGGTACCCATGTCCACCTACTGGTGTTGATCCTGGGATGGAGGAACCTCCAACTGCTCCCTCAGTTTCTCCATTAGATTGACTCTTCAACTCGAGTTCCCTCATCCGGTACTCGTGCTCCCTTTTCTGTGCTTCCTGTTCAGTTTCCAGTTTCCTAGCTGTTTGCTCAGCTTCAAATTTCCTAGCTGCTTGCTCAGCTTCCAATTTCCTAGCTGCTTGCTCAGCTTCCAATTTCTTAGCTGCTTGTTCCAACTCCATCCTTCTCAATTCCAGCTCGGCCTTTCGATCTTCCCGTTCTGCTTGACGATACTCTCTCTCCACTTCCTGTATGTAATCCGTTAGAGCAGAACCCCCCAATCCCATTTCTTCCCCCTTTGCCTTTAATTCTGCTGTGCTAAGTTTAGGGGTGGCCATTATACAGAGAGGTCAGCTAGCAGGTCTAGTACAATATAACTGCAAATTACTATACAGATATATGAACAAGTACTATAAATCTAGATATTACCATGCACAGCACATTCACTCAGTGACAAGAGTAGAATCAGGACCACAGACCTATGCAGACGTGTGAAGTGTGAACAGGTAAGATATTAATTAGTCCTAACCCCTATCCACATTCACTCTAGCTGGATTCTCCAAAATGATATCTCCCTCTTATAACTAAGGATCCCGTGTCAAAAGACCCCGTTGTCAGAAGATCCCACTGTCAAAGGTTCCTGCTTGCAGGAGATCTCGCTGTCCAAAGATCCCGTTTACGAGAGATCCCGCTGTCCAAAGATCACGTTTACGAGAGATCCCGCTGTCCAAAGATTCCGTTTACGAGAGATCCCGCTGTCCAAAGATCCCGGACGAGCCCCCAATAATGTCGTGTCCTCCTTTACAGTGTCGTCCCTGGAGTGAAGAGATTCTACACTCACATTATAATATGTTTTTCCCTCTCAATATTCTGGAGAATCCACCAGCTTCCGTCCAACACACTCCATCAGCCTATGGACACCTTTTCCTATCACTCTCTCACTGTCGTACTATGCCCCCTCTCATACTTCCCAACGCAACATACTCAACAACTCTTGCTTCTAGAAATTCATAAAGATTAATTTATTAAAAGAAAAGTGTAACGTGTATGAGACGTGTATGCGAAGAAAATGTGTGACGTGTTCTATAAAGTGTGTAGAATAGGACTCTCAGACCACAACCCAGTCAGCTAATCCCAGCAAGGATAGACCACAGCACGTTACGTCAGAACATGTACATCTCACCCAGTGCCGAAACCATCTTGCCGGATACTGCTTTGCCTCTGTAGACCTCTGGTAATCCAATTTCATGATCATCCGAAATAGACACCGGTGGTATTAACAGTTAATCATGGACCGGTTGCACCCTACACAATGTCCGTTCCTATCGTTCCTTAAAAAAAACTGCACAAGTCCTTTGTAGTGTGTACACAGTCCTTAATGTTAATTGTTAATGTGATTGATCCTCACTCGTGTCTATCTAGCCTCACGCATAATGTCTTGTGTTCTATTACACGAGATTATATAACACTAGGTAACTATTAGACTGTTCTCATTTAGTTACTACTGTCTGATGCTGTGTGGTGCATCAGTAATCATCACTCTCTTTGGTGAATCAACTTCCTTCTAGCTTTAGTTACGTTCTGTATGCAACTTTATTGATTGTTGAACTGGTGTTCTTCCGAATGGGATTTGATTCTTTCCCAAAACTTTGTTGAGTTTCCTTGGATCTGGTAGGGAACCTAGGATAGAAACAACACATCTGGTGATAGTACTAGTCACTGATCCTTTTGGCTGAGTGTAAGCCTATCGCCTTGCTTAATGATCTTTAGCTAACTAGACTTAGCCATAGAGCAGATTAGCTACCCACCTAGAGCCGAATCAGGCTATGACAAAGAAAGACCCATACAGAGTGCAAAACCCCAGCGGGCAAGTTCCCCGTCTCCCAATTATCCATCAGTACTCTATTCTTAACTAGCAGAGCTAATATCACTATTCTACTCTAACTAGTTTCCACTAACAGTGCTAATCATCACACTATAGTTTAACAAGGCCACAGTCTATATTAATTTGAACGAATATATTATAATAGGTTATACCTTACAGCACTGCAGTTTACACTAAATTACATCTAATGGTAGCCATACAGGCTCGTGTAAACTAAATCAAATATCTCCTTCACACGTTAGATGTTCTAACTGCTGCAGTGACAAGCATGTCTGCCTAAATCCACATTTTCAAGTTCCCCTAGTTGGTCCCAACTCGGGTTTATATGGCAAACTACCAAAGTTGGCCACGTGACGTTATCCTTTATGCCCCCACACAGGTGGCACATTGGCAGATCATCCCCTGTCAGGGATCCATCCCCCCTCTGGCTCCCTCAATGTTATATTTGTCATCACTGGTCTAGACATCCAAAACAATCTAGAGAGTTACTGTATACCCCCAACAACAGTTGCCAATAACCCCGTCAATCTTCTCGATGTTCCGGAAACCCAGAATTGACATATGTACTGTTACTTCCGTGCTAAGTACTTCCGTTTTCCCTCTGATATGTTTATGACTTGTCAAAGTGATATATGATTCAGCGCACTCACTTCCTACTCACTCACCACCAAATGTGTATATGGGCTGACCTGATGTATCCCGTGCAGCTGTGTTTACTCTGTTAGTACGACTGTTGTGGCCTAGAAAATATACGCCAAGCAAACGTCGGTATTATTATCTGGTTAACTCATGGCGAGCTCGTGACAGTGATGTATGGATAGGTGGGAGATGGGCTTCATAACATGGTAATTAGCCTTGTTTATGTTTACAACATTCATTTCACAATGTTTATTTTTCTTCCTATGTAAATGTATAATGCTCTTGATGAACGAAAGACGAGTGATTGAAAGGGCCGAATGTAAGACGGGCCTGCGCGCCCAATTTGTGACCCTAATAAAGTTGATTTGATTTGATTTGATTTGTCTCCACCTTGCCGTGGTGGGGGAGCTTGCGTGTCCCATCGACCCCATGTGCTTGCCAATGGGTGAAAACTACATATCGGACGGCTCGTGGGATAGGGACCAGACTAAGAGAGACACAACCTGCTGCTCTGCAGGTAAGACTGAGGATAGCAGTCAAAATCAGGCAAACGATCCCTAAATCTCAGTTCGGACATAACCTCTAAGGCTCCCATCCGAGGTGTATGGCTGAACGTCTCTAAGCCATAAACTCTCGGAAGTGAGAGCCTGGCCGACACAAACCTACATCAAAATTGTGATGATGTGCTGAGAACGCTACATGCTCGGCGCAGATTCGTTCGATTTCTCTTAGCTGGGGGATATGAGGTATCCCCGGATGAAAGGGGACTGGCCGTTACTCGCCCACAGACGCACGGAGGAGGTAAGGTGCTGAGCTGGCAGCACATGTAGCCTACCTCGAGAGCGAGTACAAAAGGTGGAAAAACACCTCGGTCGCACGTCACGCAGACGTCCGATAGTCTGTTACCACACTCATGGAGTGAGTGTAGTCAAAGGTGGAAAATTGTCTCGTTGACACGAAATGGAACGCCGGTCTTGCGAATCCATTACGTGGCAGCCCAAAGCGAAAGCTCGCTGTGTGGAAGCCGAAACAAGTGTCTCGAAACCCGAGGAAGGCTAATCTCATTAAAAAATGCCCGCTGAAGTCGGAAGTGTCGTCCTACGGGTGGCAAACTAAAAATTGACACTACGCAATTACGTCTGAGTGAAATGTCTCGTCCGAATGTCTCTCGTGCTAGGAACAGCTCTGACTACCTAGTTTCCGAATGCCGCTCTTGTTCGGAACAGCTCTGACTAGGTAGTTTTCCGAATGTCTGTCGTGCCTGGAATAGCTCTGACGGGCGCAACGACAAGCACATGTCCGAAAACTCGCTGAGTGGATACCGTCTGCAAACCTGTCTGGTTTGTGCGGGAATGACCCGGGGAAACGAAATGACCAATATATTGAAGTGAGGATTTAAAGCAGCCATGAGCAGGACGTGACGATCTCCCTCGGTGAGCCCAGATCCAGGGCGTTATGTGTCGGCCCTGCAACTATGGAAGCAACCTTGGATGGCGGAAAATGCTATGGACTGTCCCTGCCTTCCTTTGAGGGATGACCGTTGCTTCGACCGTTCAACCTTGGCCAGCATGGTTGCAGATGGCACCACAAAAGTGAGAGTCTCCCAGGAATGCTACCTGGTCAAAAAAGCACGCTGAAGTCGATGTGTTGGCCTACGGGTTTCGGCCCAAGGGCGCATAACAGACACACCTCAATCACATCTGAAAAAACACTCCGGATGAACGAAAAGAAGAAGAAGAAGATGTGCACATAGACCAGGTGATAACAAAGGCCAAGCGGGGTTTGGCAGCGATGCGGGTGATGGCGGCAGCAAACTGTGAGCAGCGCCATCTATGTCTTCTGTACGAGGGGCTGGTCATGTCTGTTTTGGAGTATGCAATGGCAATCCTGACTCTCAGCCATAAGCAGATAGAAAGGATGGAAAGGATACAGAATGAAGCTATGCGCATTATTCTTGGATGTACAAGAGATACAGCATGCAGGGCGATGCGCTACCTTCTTGATTTTCCAACCATTGAAGAGAGAATACAAGTTTGCAGGGCACGCGCCTACCTCAGAATTAACGCAAACACACAACATCCACTGCATAGTGAAATTAGGAAGGTGAAGGGCAGCAGGTTAAAAAGAAGACGGTCGTGGATGGGTCAAGCCGAAGACATTCTTCAACAGGTGTGTTCACTTGAGGACTTAGAACCTGGCGAGGAGTTGGTGCAAGTGCCAACAGACTTCTGCACATCCTTTTCAGTTTGCATCCAACTAGATAGAAAATGCAGACAAGAAAATCCGGCTGCTGTTGAGGCTGAAGTACAAGCGTTGATGTTCGAGAATTCGCTAGACGGTGACGCGGTCATCTACACAGATGGGTCGGTCGTCCGACATGTGAGAAGCTCATGGGCCTTTACAGCTCGGGCTGGAGGGAGAATTGTGAAGGAGGACTCTGGTGCTTTCACTGAAACCACAAGTAGCCTGACCATGGAAGTCATGGCAGTAAGTAAAGTAATAACATGGCTCGAGACACAGACATTCACTAGGGCTTGTTTCCTTAGCGACTCAATGAACATGATCAAGAGCATAGAGGAGGGGTCGATCCGAAGAGAATGGTTGCTGCCTCTGAAGCGGTCTCGGCTGGCAAAGATTAGTTTCATCTTCGTGCCAGGTCATGCGGGAGTACAAGGAAATGAGCGGGCTGACAAGCTCGCAGGTGAGGCTACTGTGGAGGGCGGACGCGCCATGGACCAGGCTGACATTCTGAATGCTCTACGAGAAGTGAGACTATTGCGAGAACCAAGTGATGACTGTGAATCTACAACAATGGCCAGACTGCGGGAGCAGCAAATTAAAAGAGGGGTGGCCAAACAAGAACACTACGCAGGAAGCCAAAGAAGATTGATAAACCAACACAGAACTGGCGTCGTTAGCCGCTACACGCTGCGGGATTTGCTGAGGAGGGGATCCGAGCACTTATGGACTGAATGGTTCGATGTGCAACGAGGATGATCTGTCGACTAACTAACTAACTAACTAACTAACTATCAGACTGTTCATTCCCTCATAGCCCGCATAACACACAATCAAATAAACAAGTAATCATCATCTTCCACTGTTGCCATCAAGTGTCGTGGGGAGGAATAATTGGCGTTCAAGCGCCCGATGGGTGGCATTGGATAGTGTCATTCCTTGTGAATGTACAATGTTGATTGTATTCCGGTAAGAACCTAAGGCCTTGTCCACGTCAATTTGGAAGCACTCAGATTGACGTGGACAAGGCCTTAGGTTCGTACTGGAATACGATCAGCGTTGCCAATAGTGGGTTGTGCTTAATGTTTAAATCTCAAATCCCGGAAAAAAATAAAATAAATCAATTGTACAATGCCACTGATGTCGCCAATCCATTTTCTTCTCGGGCGTCCTCTTGCTCTCGTCGCAGATGATCTTTGATGTAGGGTCAGTGCTGGTAGTTGTTGGTGTTGCATTCTAACGAGATGGCCAAACCACTTGATCTTCTGTCTTTCGATAAATATAGCACAAGGTGTTGATCCTACTGTCTTTCTGATAACAACGTTTCTTATTGTTAAGTTGGCAGCTCTCCCCAGGCATCTCATCTCACAGGTGTTGATTTGCGTAAGTGTGATTTGGATAATGTCCAAGTTTGAGATTGGTAGTATAGGGTTGGTGTGAATATGTTGTTTATTATCTGTCGTTTTGCGGACATAAGTATGTTTGGATGTATTATCATGTAAGTCCACGTTAAATTAGCATTAAAATTGTGGAAGATGCCGCGAAAAAAAAAATAAGATGATGATCATAGTATGGCGACACTATCCTTCTGTCCGGGGGGGGGGGGGGGGGTGTCCACAAGTGGCGATATATTATCCTTATGTACTGAATCAGTTAAAGGCACACTGGACATGACATAAATACGGCAAGAGAACTGATGAAGGATCAGGAGTCTTCCCAGCCGGCTGTAATGATAGGATGTTCTGTAAAAGGCAAGCTACATGACGAGGATTCATTCATTCAGAACTTTGCAGAACCTCGCTCCCATAACAACCTTCCGGAAAACTTCTCGTTCATAAGCAACATGTCCCGCATCTGATACACCCATCTGAAGATTATCTGCGACATCCTGCACCCATGTTCTCTTTGGCCTTCCTCTGCCTCTCTTACTGGGCATATACCCCTCCTTTATTGTTTTCCCCAAACTTTCATGACGTTTCAAGTGACCAAAATATTTCAATTTTCTTTGTCTTATCGTCTTTAGTAGCCAACCTTCTTCAATAATCAGATGGATGCATTTATTCTTTTCTGTATCCAAGATATTCTTATAACCAGTCTATAACATGTATATTATATATACTACATATATGAGAGCAGCCAACAGATAGTTGTTGGCTATGGTCATGCACTCTGCGGCGATAGGCAGATGATCTCATCAGTAGAGACAATGGCTATGGCCACCGACTAGTACAGTCACTGCCCAGAAGGAAAGCAATGACTTGGATACAAAAAAAAAACACCTGAACTTTCTGGCTTGTTTGACTCCGCAGCTGTCTGGTGGGAAACAATAGCCCTGTCTCTGCTGGGGATTGAGCAGTAACCGTCTTAGGCAAATATACTAGCCATCATCATCATGTGCCATGGTGATAAGCATTGGCGGTCATGTTTCGCCATCTCACATGAATACTTGAGCCGCGGATCAGTTCCGTGCTCTTGTTTTGGCCAAGCTGTTCAGATATTTACTGCTTTGCCTTCCACTTGTTCTTGCCCCCTCAATCTTGCCAGTTAAATCATTTATTACCAAGTTCTAAGTTTGCTTCTCATGTCCCCCCCCCCCTCCCCGAGGTTTCTCCACCTTGCCGGGGGGGGGGGGGGGGGGGGCCTTGAGTGTCCCAGTGACTCCAAGCGCTATGCCGATGGATATACAACTACATGTCGGGCAGATCTTGAGATAGGGACCAGCCTAAGAGAGACACAGCCTGCTGCTCTGCAGGTAGACAGGATAGCAGTCAAAAGCTCAAATCAGGTGCACGAAGCCACTAATACTTGGTACAGACACATATCCTAAGGCTACCATCTGAGGGATATGGCTGAACGCCTCTAAGCCACTAAACCCTAGATGTGAGAGCCGGGCCGATCCCAACATACTGCAAAACGGAGGTGAGATGCTAAGCACGCTACATGCTTAGTTCAGATACTTGTTCGAAGGCTCTCAGCTGAAGGATATGAGGGATCCCCGGATGAGAGGGCCTGGCCGTCTCTCGCTCACTGATGCCCGGAGGTAAGGTGCTGAGCCGGCAGCACATGTAGCCTACCTCGTGAGCGAGTACTAAAGGTAGAAAAGCTCCCCTGTCGCACGAAATGGTTACGGAAAATGTCTATACCTATACTCATAGAGTGAGTGCAGTAAAAGGTGAAAAACGTCTCATTAACATGAAATGGAACGCTTGGCTAGTGAATCCATTGCGTGGAAGTCCGAAGCTAAAACTTACCTAGTGGATGTCGTCCGCAGACTGAATGCTCTTGGTTTGTGCGGCGAGTGGCTAACGAAATGCCCTATATATGGAAGTGAGGAATTAAAGCACCCATGAGCAGGATATGGCGATTCCTCGGGTGAGCCCAGTCTCAGAGCAATATATGCCGGCTCTGCAATTATGGAAGCCTCCTTGGATAGTGGGGAATGCCCATGGTCTGCCCCTGCCTTCCCTTGAAGGCTGACCGTGATGTCTTTGACCGTTCTACCTTGACCAGCTGAGATGTGGGCGACATCACAACAGTACGAGTCTAACGTGCCTCGAAACCCGAGGAAGGCTAACCTCATTAAAAAATGCCCGCCGAAGACGGAAGTGCCGCCCTACGGGTGGCAAAATAAAAATTGGCACTAAGCAATTACATCCGAGTGAAATGTCTTTCGTGCTAGGAACAGCTCTGACTACCTAGTTTTCCGAATGCCTATCGTGTCCGGAAAAGCTCGGACTAGCTAGTTTTCCGAATGTCCGTTGTGCTCGGAACAGCTCTGACGGGCACAGCCACAAGCACATGTCCGAATCGAATCCTCACTGAATGGATACCGTTTGCAGACCGGTCTGGTTTGTGCGGGAAAGGCCCGTGGTGAACGAAATGCCCAATATATTGAAGTGAGGAATTAAAGCAGCCATGAGCGATTCCCTCAGTGAGCCCAGCACCAGGGCGCTATGTGTCGGCTCTGCAACTATGGAAGCCACCCTGGATGGTGGAAAATGCCATGGGCTGTCCCTGTCTTCCCTTGAGGGTTGATCGTGAAGCATTCGACCGTTCCAACTTGACAAGCTGGGATGTGGATGGCACCACAAAAGTGAGAGTCCCACAGGAATGCTAACTTGTCAAAAATGCACGCTAAAAGTCGGATGTGTTGGCCCAATGGTGCCTAACCAGACACACCGCAATCATATCTGAAAACACACTCCGGATGAACGCAAAGAAGAAGAAGATAATGTGTGCAAATATTCTCGACTGTTTACGTCTAATTTCTCTAATCAGTTCATGGTTTTCATTTGTTTCTGGTAGGAATTGCTCACTGGATTTTTTAGTTTCCATGGTATTCTTTGCATTTCCCTTGGAAACCACTTTTTGACTGTCATCAGATGTTTTTCAGCTTGTCTGCTCATTACCACATTACACACCCATACCAAAGAACAGGTTCAATGTAGCACTTCAACACTCTTTTTCCCCCGATGCTATTGACAAGAAATGTTCAACCTCAATTAAATGTTATCTGTGACAAGTTGGGAAATACCGTAACAGAATCTAGACAAATTATAGAAAGACAGCAGGAATACTGCAGTGGAATGTATGATATGAATGACTGTGAGGATATGAATGATATACTGAACCAATGACAGCAGAGGCAGAACCTGAACCCTCATTAGATGAAATTGCATGGGCAATAAAGAATCTGAAGAATGGTAAATCACCAGGATCTGATGAGATACCAGCTGAACTAATTAAAGCGGGAGGGGAAGAAAGCATACAAATCTATCACGCATTATGTAAAAAGATATGGAAATGTGGTATATGGAAAAAAGATCGGAAGAGAATTATCTTCATTCCAATACCAAAAAAGGGCAACCTGAAATTATGCACCAACTATAGAACTGTTGCCCTGATCAGTCATGCAAGTAACATTCTACTAAACATCATAATGGGAAGACTTCGTAAGAAAATGGAAGAAGAGATTAATGTGGTTCAAACTGGATTTAGACAAGGAAGAATAACAAGAGAGCACATACTCAACATGCGTTTAATAATAGAGAAGTGCAGAGAATTTAATGTAAACCTATTCTCATGTTTTGTGGATTATTCAACGGCATTTCACTGTGCACATCAGAAACTTTGGGAAATCATGAGGAATATGGGCTTTCCATCATGTTATGAGAAGAAATGGATTGGAGAACTTAGTGACAACTGGCAAGATCGAAGGGAACAGACCAAGAGGAAGACTGAGAGGAAAATACCTGGATGGCTTGGCCACATGGCATGGACGAGACAGGAACACTGAGCTGATCCACGACGCTGGTGATCGAGTCATGACCGCCCACGCTTTCCGGCATGGCACATGATTGATCACATGTAGTACAACTCATAAAAATGCTCTATCTAGACCAACAAGCAGCGGGTAGAATAGATGGCAAGATATCAGATTGGTTTGACATCAAGCAAGGAGTCCGTCAGGACTGTGTGCTGTCACACTAATTTGTTTAACCTGTTTTGTTGTTGTTGCATATCCCTTACGGGACGTTGCAGTCAACACCAGCATTTTTCAGCTGCTGTTGATGTACTAGGCAAGTGTTACGTTCAGTAGTTTGCCATTGCTTTCTGAATGACCGGCTCCCATACCAGCACATTATAACACAACGCGACACGGTCTGCTGCACAAATCGGTCGCAGCTGAGCTTCGAACGCCTGGTACCCGGCTCACGAACCACGTTCGCAAGCCTTTAGCCATGGAGCCGGCTTTTAACCTGTACGCCAAAAATATGAGAAATGTCAGAGATGACATAACCAGGGGGCAATATGATACCCTAAATATCGGTGGTCATGACACACCAGAGATTCGATTTGCTGATGATACAGTATTGCTACCCACAACACAGAATGGTATAGAAAACCTAAATAGCCTCAACCCAACTGATTAGTGAAAATCACCACTTATATCTTAACATTGCAAAAACAAAGATGATGCATACAGATAAAACTACTATGGAGAAAGAAATATATGTTAATGAGGGAAAATTGGAGGTGGTGGAAAATTTTGAATATCTTGCGTAATTGATTACCAACAATGGTGACACAATGAAAGAACTTAAACGACGACTATCAATTGCTCTTCAAAGACTAAAACAATTTAATAAATTATGGAGCGGAACAGATAGAACTATAAAAATTAGATTTTTTAGAGCATGCATCTTACCTATTACAACATATGCCTGTGAGACCTGGACACTTACTAATTGAAAACAAATGTTATAGGCGCGTTCTAAGAATATCTTGGGTAAAGAAAAGAATAAATGCATCCATACTTCAAAAGCTAAATATTGAAGAAGGCTGGCTGTTAAAGACGATAAAACAAAGAAAATTGAAATATTTTGGTCACTTGAAACATCATGAAAGTTTGGAGAGAACAATAATGGAGGGGTAAATGCCTGGGAAGAAAGGAAGAGGAAGGCCAAAGAGAAGATGGGCACAGGATGTGGCGGATGATCTCCAGATGGGTGTATCGGACGCGGGGCATCGTGCTTGTGATAGAGAAGTTTTCCGTAAGGTTGTTATGGGAGCGAGGTTCTGCAAAGGACATGCTACTGAATGAATGAATGTTTTCCATGCCGGTCTCCCTGGAGAAGGAGTTAACAACTTTCTCCATAATCTCATATATTCACACGAGGAACACAGCTGCGCGAGATTCGGCAGCGTATTGTGCCGTGTTGGTTACTTACTGGGTATGTAAGCTAGTTGCTCAGAAACAATGGCAAACTACTGAGCGTAATCTTGCCAAGAACCTCAACAACAGCTGAAAAATGCTGGTGTTGACTGCAACGTCCTGTAAGGGATATGCAACTTTAAAAAAAAGTTTCCCATTTGGCAAAAGGCTACTCTTCAAGGCACTACTATCCTTTAATAACAATATTAATATGAAATATAAATGGCAAATCAAACAAATATATCGCTAAGAGCATAATCATGCAGCAAGAAGATTAGTCTCATATTTGCTCAACAAGGATACTTGATTCCTTGCCACTACTCCTGCTTCATGTGCCCATCATGACATGCTCACTCAGGGAAAACTGTGGCCGAGAGCTTGTGGGACTGTCACTGGCTTTGAAGGTGCCAGGTTTGATCCCTGCACATGGCAGGGAATGTTCCCAAGAGTCACTGGTATGTTCTTTTTCTTTGTCCCTCTTTTGAGGGAAAAGCGTCACAAGTTATGCAGCTTAAGTGTCAGTGTATCCGACTTCGGCATGCATTTGGGTAAAGTTTGCATCCTCTAGACAGATTCCACCCAGGACAACGGGTTCTGTTCCATAATCTCTTGGGTAGTGAGATCAGTACCTAGCCTTCCCAGATAAGACCGAAAAACAGGAGGTGCCATGAACAATTTGTGCAAGTTAAAAATCCCATTGTATTTGGAATTGGCAAAGAGTACACCATATGATCTGCGCCCTGGCAAATTTGTTAGGAAAAAGTAAACCGAACCACAGGGAGACGGAGTCTGTGACCTTGGATGGAATCTGAGGGAGTTTTTCCCTAGGAAACAATTGCACCCATGAATGCAATGACAAGAGTGCGTAAGCGAGCCCATGACCTTCACAGCGTGAAGCATGCGGCTTTACATATTAAAGACAAACAAACAAGTGTTGATGACAGTTCCAGAAACAATTTAATTCCTCATTCTATGGACAACAACAACAACAGCAATTCTATTGGATTGATCATCTAACATCATCTACAGTATGTGGATACGGATGCTTTACAAGAATCCAAAGCATACAAGAAACAACAACAGACATCAGAGAAAACTGGCCAACGTACTTTGGTCATATCACAACAGCTGGCGGTCAGCATGGCTGAATGGGTAATAGCACTCACTGTTAAACTTCTGATGTGCTGATGGCACAACGGGTTCAACCCCTACACTGGCCAGCTGGATTAAAATGTTGAATTCTCATTCATTTAGTAACCGTGTCCTTTGCAGAACCCCGCTCCCATAACAACATTCCGGAAAACTTCTCGATCACAAGCAAGATGTCCGGCGTTCGATACACCCATCTGGAGATCATCCACCACATCCTGCTCCATTTTCTCTTTGGCCCTCCTCTTCCTCTCTTCCCGGGCATATACCCTTTCATGATTGTTCTCTCCAAACTTTCATGACGTTTCAAGTGGCCAAAATATTTCAATTTTCTTTGTTTTATTGTCTTTAGTAGCCAACCTTCTTCAATATTCAGATCTCGTCGTATGGATCATGGGGACGTAAATTACAAGTACTTTAGAAGTCAGAGTGGGTTTGCGTGATGGTGAGGGACACTAGTAATAGGGAAAGCTGGCCAGCATGCAAAAATCAGTCCAATGTGGACTACGCGTGAGTGTGAAGCGAGTGATCAACAACAAATAAGTGACTCTACCACACAACTTGAGACACACTGGGTATATGGTGTAGCCTCTACCACACAACTTGAGATACACTGGGTATATGGTGTAGCCTCTACCACACAACTTGAGATACACTGGGTATATGGTGTAGCCTCTACCACACAACTTGAGACACACTGGGTATATGGTGTAGCCTCTACCACACAACTTGAGACACACTGGGTATATGGTGTAGCCTCTACCACACAACTTGAGACACACTGGGTATATGGTGTAGCCTCTACCACACAACTTGAGACACAGTGGGTATATGGTGTAGCCTCTACCACACAACTTGAGACACACTGGGTATATGGTGCAGCCTCCGATGTGTACAGACACAGTGGGTATATGGTGTAGCCTCTACCACACAACTTGAGACACACTGGGTATATGGTGTAGCCTCTACCACACAACTTGAGACACACTGGGTATATGGTGTAGCCTCTACCACACAACTTGAGACACACTGGGTATATGGTGTAGCCTCTACCACACAACTTGAGACACACTGGGTATATGGTGTAGCCTCTACCACACAACTTGAGACACACTGGGTATATGGTGCAGCCTCCGATGTGTACAGACACAGTGGGTATATGGTGTAGCCTCTACCACACAACTTGAGACACACTGGGTATATGGTGCAGCCTCCGATGTGTACAGACAAGTCTTGGGGGCTGGCGCGGCCAGTTTCCCGCTAGCCACCTTCACTTCCCACGGCCTTTCCTGGCACCCGTGTTGGGTGGCTGGGTTGACATGGGTGGCTGGGTGGTTGGGTTGACCTGGGCGGTTGTGTTGAACTGGGTGGTTGGGTTGAACTGGGTGGCTGGGTTGACCTGGGTGGTTGGGTTGACCTCGGTGGTTGGATTGAACTGGGTGGTTGGGTTGACCTAGTTGGTTGGGTGGACATGGGATGACCTAGGTTGCTGGGTTGACCTGGTGGCGCAGGTTAATCGGAAAAAAACTCTTCACATAAAGTATTTGACAAACAATAATCAATTGCTCAAATACATTGAGGCATTTTCAGTTTTTCTAGAACCTCTGCATTTGACTGTTCCCCCCCCCCCCCCCCCCCCCCCCCCCATGAAATACAACATATCCTTCTGTATATCCACATCTCCAGGGCCTCTATTTGACTTTCTAATCGCTTGTTCATTGTCTAGGCTTTCGAGCCATACAGTAGTGCTGAATACACATAACATTGGACTTTTCTAATTTTTTATGCATTGTTAATCTCTCTGGATGTTAATATTGACTTCATGTTGTTAAAAACATTTCTGGCCATGCCTATTCTTTTTATGATTTCTATTTCACTTCTGCCGTCATCTGTTATTACATGTCCAAGATAGGAGAAACCTGTTACTTATTCTGGTATCTCCCAGTTTACTGTAACGTTCATTGATGGCCTTTCCTTTTCTGGATGTTAATATCTAAGCCATATTCTGCACTATGCTTGCTTACTTGTCCCACTAGGTTTGGTAACTTTTGTTAGCTTTCAGCTAGTAACAGTATCATTAGTATACCTAAGATTGTTTATAGTTCTTCCATTGTTGTTAAGCCCAGGCAGTTCTCCAACGTGGTTAAACTTACAATGGGAATACACTGTTTTGAACATAGACCATCCAGTCAGGAAGCATTGAGACTGTCAGCACCCTCAAGCAGGAAATCCTCCTCCCTGCTCCAGTTGTCAGGAAGCATTGAGGCAGTCGGCACCCTCAAGCAGGAAATCCTCCTCTCTGCTCCAGTCGTCAGAAGCCCAATCTGGTAGGGCAGTTTCATATTCCCAGCCAGGTCCCTGGAACAACAACAACAACCATGATATAACACACATTAGCCCAACAGATTAATCGGTACTGGCTGTCTTAGTCAGTTATGACTGAGCTACTGTATGACAGTAGATTGTACTACCTGCTTTCTGCTAGTGCTGAATGTTGGGTGGCACTCACCAAACCCAACACCCCACATTGTGCCAACGGCTTTGAGCAGAGGAGTGCAATTCGGAGGGTACAAGCCTTATCCTAGTGCAAAGAAATGCAACCTAAAGACTAAACATCGTGGCAGGGCAGACTATGAACTAAGCCTTGATCGGCAATAGGTCTAGGATCGAAGCTCCAACAGGTAGACAGTTTGAGCTTTGCTGATCCGGCAGCTTCTGCAGCTTGTCTTGTTCCAGATGTATTAGTATTACCTTTCCTCTAGAGTAAACTAGGCAGGCAAGAGAGAGGGATCATGCTGCATGGACAACACATGATCTCTACAATTCAGCCCAGGCTTTGTGCTATGGAGAGGTATAACTCCATCCCTGGTCTCCGCCATGGGTTGTAGTTATTATGCCTTTTGTTAAGCACAATGTAACAAACTGTCGTCTGTCAAAATGGCCAGGTGCCAGTGACTGACTGACAATTTACATCCCAATTAAAGTTAGTTGCATATCCTTTACAGAACTTTGCAGTCAACACCAGCATTTTTTGCTGATGTGATCTCTTGGCAAGTTTACATTCAGTAGTTTTC
The DNA here is from genome assembly GCA_014155875.1 of Cepaea nemoralis. NCBI lineage: Eukaryota > Metazoa > Mollusca > Gastropoda > Stylommatophora > Helicidae > Cepaea > Cepaea nemoralis. The sequence goes on from JACEFZ010026259.1 coordinate 20,457, forward strand.
CATTGCTTTCTGAACAACGGGCACCCATACAAATTTGTAAAAAACCAATGCAACGGGGTCTGCTGCCAAATTTCATACAGCTGTGTTTCGAACGCAGGTATGCGGGATTACGAACCACATCCTAACTCCTTCGCCATGATGCCGGCTACACCTCAGTACCAGCCTGCAATTTCTAAATGGCATAATAGACAACACGAGTGAATGAAGAACACATTAAATGGTTTGGCCACCTCACAAGAAAGCCCTGGTACTACCTGCCCCATTGAAGAAATATAATGGATACTGAGTAAGGGGAAGACTACTAATGATTGATTGATTGATTTAAGAACCGACATCACAGCATTCGGGGCATTCCCATAAGCACTCCGTCCCCATCCTCAGCAGCCAGAGAAGAGTTCCAACCCCAATAGTACCAGTAGCAATCTGATTATATGTCCATCTTGCCTTTCCTCTGAGTGTCAAGCGTCTGCCAGATCCCCTTGTCATTCCTCACTGCCTCATTCTTGCCGGACTATGGTGATCCATTTGCTCCTGAGGTGTACACGTGCTCCCACAAGGCCGCAACCACGTCTGCCTTGTCATGCATCAATACTCCACCAAGTTTTGCCGAGCCAGCCAATATGTCCGCCTGTTCATTCCCCAGCACACCGGCATGCCCCTGAGAAAAGATCCAGGTGATGCTTGCCACCCGTGACCTCCGAAGTGAAGCAAGCCACTCAGCATGAAGCCTGCCTGTCCTCAGCCTTCTCAGCATGCTTTCTGAGTCAGTTACAATCACGATGTGTGTATGTATCACGCTCTCCATCCAGCGGAAAGCCGCACTGACTGCCTCCACCTCCATTCCCAAGCTAGATGCTGTGGTAACCATCTCCCGGCTCAATGTGATTATAACTCTGCACAAGTCTCATTGCTCTGCTGGCACTTTGACCCACTCCTCTCCTAATGTTCTCCAACCTACTAAAAGATGGAGTAATTGTACCAAGAGAAATGAATATCAACTTACAAACAGCATTAGAAAGAGCGCATAAAAGATCTGTAACCCCCCACCCAACACTTCACAGAGGTAAATGGAGAAAGAGAAGAAGAAGAACGAAGTCAACAAAAGTGAGGTAAATGGAGAAAGAGAAGAAGAAGAAGAACGAAGTCAACAACAGTCAGAAAATAAAATTACTTCATCCATGTCAAGAGACATACTTCTTGTTTAAAGGATGTGCTGAAGGAAAAAGTAGAAGGGAAGCTTGCAAGAGCAGAAAAACATTACATGTGTATGATTCAAATGATGGCTTTGACACAATGATGATACCACAAGAACATTGGGTCAAACTTCGTGAATCCAAACAAGAGCGACATGCGGACGCCAAAGAAAAGGATCACTTGTTGGCACATAGCATTTATTTTAGCCTAGTATGTCCTCTGATCTCTACCTGTTTTTGCCTCTATTAGTGAAAACCAAGACCTGCACATTTATGCTGATGGCTTAACCGCATCATCATGGAGGCTGTTCATAATGATGGTCATTGTGACAATGTTGATGATAATGATGGTGATAATGACAATGTTGATGATACTGATGGTGATCATGACAATGTTGATGATAATTATGGTGATCATTATTTGTTGATTTGTTGTGAATCCCGTGGAAGACTTGAGTCTGAACTCCAAAGTCCAATGCTGCTGGATTTAGGTTGTCAACTGACTCCAATCCAGATGATAGTAAAAGCAAGGCTGGAATATCCCAGAAGCTGAAAGAACCATACAACAAAACTCTCACCTTATATCGGATTGCGTGCAAAAACATCACAAGCTGCTTCTCCTGAGGATCAATAAGTAACTTCTTGCACTGATCACAGGATGGATCAATGGTCCACTTTGACATCTCAAATCCTGGTAGATGTTGGGCGGACTCCCCATTAGTAGAAGTACCTGAACATACAACAGCTGCCTCCTTTGGCTGGTTGTCATGAACTAAATGGTCAGAAGAGATCTGTGAATCTGCTCTCTGAGAGAGTATAGGCTCTGATACTTGTGAACCTGATGCTTCATCCACTGAACCACATGCTAAACCATTGGAAATATTTGTCTCAGGGCATACCAAAATCTGTTCTTGCCCACTGTCAGTCTGCAACTGATCAGTGGTGGCAGTGCTGACAGCACTGGTACAGTTGATAGATAGGTCTGTTGGCTCAACAGGAACTGAGTTATCTGTCTGTTGGCTTGGATCAACACTCAGCGCCTTCCTGCTCCTTCAGCTTCATGTCTCTTAACTTCATCTCATACAAAGGATTTGGACCCCCAACCCACAGCGTACCGTGATGCTCTGTCATCATCCGCTCACAAACCTGCAATATGTAATCAGATTAGTTACTGAGAACATCTTAAAGCATGAGATGAGTGCTTCACTCCTTCCACAACAATAAATAATGAGTGTGGGAAACAAATACTTAATACTAGTGAAATAAAAGCAAGATGGATGACATATTTTAAAGATCCACTAAACCCACAAACAACAAATGCAGGGACGATTCCATTCAATCCTTCCTATGTAGAATTTAATGAACAAAGTATCTTAGAACAGGAAATGAGAGAAGCAATTAAAAACATCCCCCAACAACAAAGCTACAGGCATTGATAGTATTCCAGTTGAAACCATCAAAGCATGCAAGGAGGTAGGGATAAAATGGTTCACAAACATATTTACCAGACACGGCCAGAAGAGAGGACCACAAGATTAGCAAAGAGCTGTCATTGTAACCTTATTGAAGAACAATATAAAATAACACAAAGTAATGCAGTTTTACAGAACAGGATACAAAAGTTAGTGTATTTTTTGTAATTCTGTTCTGTAAAGCTGCATTACTTTGTGTTATTTTATATTGTTTAAATTTTCAGTTCCACTAAGCTTATTAATATTTTAACTATACAAGAACAAGGGTAGCAAAAAAGACTGCAATATATATAGGGGCATATATCTACCCAACCATGTAGGAAACATTTATGCAAACATTTTAGAACAGAATAAGATACAACCGCTTCTAAGTGGTGCTCAGCTTGGCTTTAGAAAAGGAAGAGGATGCATTTATGCTATTTTTACATTGAGAAAGATGAGTGAACAATCTATAGAATACGAACACAATAAATGAGGCTTTTATAGATCCAGAAAAGCCTTTGACCGAGTAAATAGGAATAAGCTGTGGAAAGTGCTAGAATCATTAACATCTTGTAGACAAAGCTTGTCTACATTTCACTTTTATCTTACCTAATCATACAGCATATCCCAGCATATTCCTGTCTTTACAACTTCATATGATGATCATATGGTGACTGACAGACTTCATTCTTGTTTTTAAGTACATAAGACTTTCATCTTACCAAATCATACGTCAACTCATAGATCCCATTCTTGTCTACAAGTATATAAAACCTTCACTGTACCTGATCATACGTCAACTCATAGATCCCATTCTTATCTACAAGTATACAAAAACCCTAACCTCACCTGATCAAACGGCAACTCATAGATCCCATTCTTGCCCCGGCTGGGTCCCCAAGCATCACTGTTGTAAAAAGCATCGTTCAGAATCGGGTAGCCTAGATACTGAAGGTGGACTCGGATCTGATGAGTTCTTCCCGTGTGAGGCATACCTGACAGGAAGACAGGACAACCAGGTCACCACACAGGTTTATTCTATACTTTTACTTCACTCAAGTGTAGTCTATACATGCGCTACTACTTCTTGTGCCCTGGACTGATTTTTGTGTGTGGACTAGCTTTCCCTATTACAGACCCTTCGCCATCGGACGAACCCACTCCGACTTCTGGAGAACTTGTAATTTACATCAAGTCAAGGACGAGAAGTCAACATTTTAGTCCACTGAGTGGTGTAGGTGTTGAAGTTGAACCGCTTAATCACCATCATCATCATGAAGTGAATTGTGTTGCATTGTTTCGTCAAGCTTCCAGTGTGGGGCAAATCTTACAGGGAAACCATAAAACCATGCTACCACACAAGTTTATACTATTTTCTATTAATCATCATCAAGTGAGTTTTGTTGCACTGTTTTGTCAAGCCTATCTCAGTACATCTGGCTAAGGCAGGCATTTTCAGGCCTGATTTCCCCAGCCTTTGACTGTCCTCAATCTACCCACAAGGCAGCAGGTTTGCTGTCCCAAGCCTTTGACAGTCCCCAGTCTACTTACAAGGCAGCATATCTGCTGTCCCTAGCCTTTAACTATCTCCAATCTACCCACAAAGCAGCAGGTGTTTGTGTCTCTCTTTACCTGGTCCCTATCCCTTGACCTGTCTGACATGGAAGACCGTACCAGTAGCTGCACTACCATCAGCAACCAACCAACTCATTCACCAACCAACTCAACAGCTAACCAACCAACCATGCAACTCAACAAACCAGACAATTCACCCACCATACAACCAACCCACTTAATCAATCAACTCACCAACCAACAACCCAAAGCTGTATATGCCCAGTAGTGGCAATAAAACAAACTACTTAAAATCGATACATACACAATGCCTGCATGAGGAATCACACAATAATTACACTGCATGCACACACAAAGTAAACACATGGATGTAACTAGAGAAAACTTACAGCGGACAACGCTGGACTTGCCGTTGTAGCTCATGCGTTGAAAATTGGTCTGGCTGGACTTCCCTGTTGGGGAAACAACCTGCAGTCTCAGCTTGTTGGACAATGCCTGCAGCGGCTGGTCCACTTCCACTGTTCCACTAGCCAAGAGAAATAACAAGCTCCATAAACACAACAGACAATATTAATGATGTATCCCCATAGGATCTGTCTAGATTCTGTTAGGGTATTTCCCAACTTGTCACAGGATAACATTTAAATGAGGTTGAACATTTAGAAAGCAGAAAGTCAAATGGTTTGGCCATGCAAGTAGGTTACCATTCAACAGCATACCACAACAAGCAATGATGTACAGACCAGATGGAAACAGAGGAAGAGGCCGACCACGTAAACGTTGGACAGAGGGAATAGCAGAGTCCATGGGAATATAGATATATGAAGCCCATAATCGGACACTCTTACGATGTTTATACTTCGCCTCGACACCGCAAGGTACAAAAGGAACTTGATGAGATAAGATGAGATGAACATTTCTTGTCAATAACTTCATTTTTTTGAACATTTTGTAATCTCTTCCATTCTTATAATATTGCTCTATTCTAGTTCAACAATCTTGTATATACTGGTTTTGTCTTTTCTTATTTGTCATGTTGAAGTATAAATCTTTTAAAGAGAAAGAGAAGATGGGTGCAGGATGTGGCGGATGATCTCCAGATGGGTGTATCAGATGCGGGACATCTTGCTTATGACCGAGAGGTTTTCCAGAAGGTTGTTATGGGTACGAGGTTCTGCAAAGGACATGCTACTGAATGAATGAATGAATCCTCATGAGGGAACTAGGAAATGTCTTGGGAAGTAAAGACAGCCGGCGAGATATCGACCATCCTACCCACAGAGTGCCGATTGGTTTATTAAAAGATGGGCCCAGCACCACATGTCCAGTAGCATGTAGAAGCATCCTTGACTTGCTCCACAAGGACAATCATCCATGCTTGACCAGGGCCCATAAGGACAGCAGAGGACAGTAACAATGTAACCTATGAGGCTTCTCATGGTACACACATAAAGAGCACAGAAAATGGGTTTCATTAGTATCACCGTCATACTTAGGTGCACACATCATTGCTCTTTAACATTCGTCCCCTATGGCCAATCTTTCACTGGCACCCACTCATGCATTGTACAGACATGCACAGGGGCACTCGTTCTTAGTTTTCACTCTCGGAACACCATCATATCTCCATTGCTCCCAGTTTCCCGCCTTACCTTCCTCCCCCTTTTTTCATGTATCACTTCCACCCATTTACCTGGGATCTTTAATGAACCGTTACTATCCCCTACCCTGGTCCCCATGACCCACAGACCCCCATGGCTGACTATATAATTTTTTTTTCTTCAAATGTTTGTGTTTCTCATCTTTTTATTCTTCTCATCCTGTTCTTAAGCCTTAATAAGGATCTTCTCTGTGATTATATGTTGTGTTTTCTGTATGTATTTATTTGCTGATGAAGGCTAGTTGCCACACTGTCTTGTAGTTTATGTATTCCTGTTCTGTAAAGCTGCATTACTTTGTGTTATTTTATGTTGTTATCATATATGCCATAAGAGGTGACTAAGGAGGGTTGGCCTGAGACCAGCCACCTCATTCTGTACAAAAGTTGGCTGCTGAATGCAACCAGTCATGAGCAAGCCTACAATGGGCTTGGTCTGAATTGGTTAAGGGTCTAAGGTTCAATGGGAGATGGATGGACAGAAGTAGGGACAATAACTTGTGCATTAAGTACTTGGGGTGTGTGTGTGTATGAGAAAGAGAGAGAATGATATTTGGTGTTTTTCTTCTTGAGTTACACGAGCTGCCTGGACTTTGCTGAGCTGAGCTCATATTTATTTTCTCTATTTGATCCTTGGTCTTTCTCTGGCTCCATAGCCAGAACGTTTCTAGTTGTAGGCACACAGTGCTACATGTTTAGGCTTCATTCTCACAAGGTATCTAAATCCCTTTGTCATGGACAGAAAAGAGTTAAATGGACACAGATTAGAATAGTAATCACACACTTCAACCCGCGAGACAGGAACAGCAAGGGTTAACTTTGAGAAAACACCAGAACAAACACCGGGTCAGTGATACTCAGTGAGCTCATGGGATATGCAGGGGTCACAGGTAATGACTTGAGCAGGAAGACTGGCTGGACTCAGCATTCGGGCGCGGACAGCTAGAGAAACAGACACACAGAGTTCAGTTGACAATTCTACACAAGTCATCCACTTTATACACGTAAGAGTTTTCAATATCAAGATTGACATAGACTTCACACAGCAGCTAGTCCACTACAACAAAGTACAGTAAGTTTTGTGGACTGTTTGCAAGTAGAATAGTGATTCACAAGTGGCTTCTCATAGGTGTGCGACAGCAGAAAGTGCAAGTGTGTTAGTGACAACATCATCGGTGTGTCAGTCAGAATACAAGAGTGAAATGGAAACCAAGCGTATGACCTGCAATAGACGGTGGATGAGCATCAGCATATAAGGTGTGAGATGACTCAGCCAGGGCAGAGATATAGTCTTGTGTACACTCCATTGAAGAATAAGCATTGTCTTGCTGTCGCAGTCTGTTTTGTCCTCTTAATTGAGCACATCTCTCAGCAGCAGTTATAAGCGAGCCAAGTGACGAGAAGAGTGACAGTTATTGCACCTGCTATAATATATCTCCTAGACAACAATATCTCACAACCTACAATCCCCAGTAACATCGTGGCAGACTTGGAAGCTCGTCCGGTATTTATTACTACCAAGCTTTCAATTCATAAAATGATACAATCTGCAACCCAGTAACATCATGGGGCTCTTCTTCTTGTCTTGCCATGAATTCAATGCAGGGAGTGAATCCCATTATAATTAAGTAATCAATTGTTAACATTTATTCTGGGGACTGTCCTACAACATGATATATGTATTCCTTCTGGGTATAGCACAGGATACACACATTCCTTCTGTACACACATATCCTATGTGTACACACATATTCCTTCTATAGACACATATTCTATACACACATAAACTTTCCCCCACTTTGACACACATATTCCTTCTGCCCAACTGCACAAAATTACCCAGGGATCTTGTCCACAACTCCACACACATATTACTTCTGTACAACTTACTCAAGAAACTTGTCCACAACTCCACACACATATTACTTCTGTACAACTTACTCAGGGAACTTGTCCACAACTCCACACACATATTACTTCTGTACAACTTACTCAGGGAACTTGTCCACAACTCCACACACATATTACTTCTGTACAACTTACTCAGGGAACTTGTCCACAACTCCACATACATATTACTTCTGTACAACTTACTCAGGGAACTTGTCCACAACTCCACACACATATTACTTCTGTACAACTTACTCAGGGAACTTGTCCACAACTCCACACACATATTACTTCTGTACAACTTACTCAGGGAACTTGTCCACAACTCCACACACATATTACTTCTGTACAACTTACTCAGGGAACTTGTCCACAACTCCACACACATATTACTTCTGTACAACTTACTCAGGAAACTTGTCCACAACTCCACACACATATTACTTCTGTACAACTTACTCAGGGAACTTGTCCACAACTTGACACACATATTACTTCTGTACAACTTACTCAGGAAATTTGTCCACAACTCCACACATATTACTTCTGTACAACTTACTCAGGAAACTTGTCCACAACTTAACACACATATTACTTCTGTACAACTTACTCAGGAAACTTGTCCACAACTTAACACACATATTACTTCTGTACAACTTACTCAGGAAACTTGTCCACAATTTGACACACATATTACTTCTGTACAACTTACTCAGGGAACTTGTCCACAATTTGACACACATATTCCTTTTGTACAACTTACTCAGGAAACTTGCCCACAACTCGACACACATATTCCTTCTGGACTTGTCTGCTGCTCACATGACTCATGAGTGTCTTTGTCTTCTCGGCAGTCTTACCGAAAATGAGGACGCCAGAAGTCAGCCGGTCCAAACGGTAAATGCCTGTGAAGTAAAACTCCATAAACTGCAGTTATTACACATCATCATCAAGTGCCATGATGGCTGGCATGGGTGATCACATACTTCTACATCCTCCCTTTTCTAGTGCTATTTCAAGGTTTAACAGTTAACGGTTATTACTTGTCAACCATCTGGTGGTTAGGTGAATTATGGAAATGAAGAAACCAGCTCCAAATGTTCTGTTTCAACACACCCAGGGAACCACAGCGTGCAGTGGTTGGCAAACTTGCCTGCTAGCCCAGTGGTCAGTCACAAGACTGAGGTGTGGATTTGGCTGGCAAACTTGCCTGCTAGCCCAGTGGTCAGTCACCAGACTGAGGTGTGGACTTGTACAAATCTACCTGTGCTCCTAGACTGACCCAGCCTAAACTGAGCACAAGGATATATCCCTTGAAGTAAACATGGCAGGTGTTCTACTGACCCCACTACCTACTGAGTGCTGATTGGTGTATAGACACAACAGAGCTAGCACCCTGCATCCAGGGAGCCACAGCAGCGTAATAGCCGATCATGTATTCAAATTCTCCTTGCGGAGGGAATTTAAAAAGAAGAAAAACAAGTTAGTTAGTGAGTCGACAGATCATCCTCATTGCAAATCAAACCATTCAGTCCATAAGTGCTCGGATCCCCTCCTCAGTAAATCCTGCAGTGTGCAGTGGCTAACAACACCAGTTCTGTGTTGGTTTATTAATCTTCTTTGGCTTCCTGCATAGTGTTCTTGTTTGGCCAGAACTCTTTTAACTTGCTGTTCTCGCAGTCTGACCATGGTTGTAGATAAAGGACAAAAACAAACCAGGTCCAGGTTGAACAGTTTAAAAACGGACACCTGGAAAGGTTCTGAGAAGTAGACTATCTACCTTATCACCCACTGAATGGCAACAGGTCTATACAAATTTGGGGCTAGTACCAACTATTCAATACACTCCGAGGAGCAGAAAAGGTCCCTTTTCAGTTTCTTGGGTGTGTTGTAAATAGTCAACATTAAAAATACATACAAAAACAACAGATCTCTGCAACACAACACAAAGATGGAAGTGCCACTGATTATATTGTCACAAACAAAATTTTCTACAAACAGTTTAGTTTAGTTAGTTTAGTTTAGTCGATGGATCAACATCACGGCACACGGGTATAACCCATAAGTGCTGGATTCTCCTCCTAACTCAAACCTGAGTCTGGAGAAACTCAGCTCAGTGCACAAACTCCGTAGCACTGACGAGGATCCTGAAATACTTATTATTTCTGTATTTCTATGAAATTACTTTCTACAAACAAGTGAAATAATAAGTAATCAGAATGAAGTGGAATGTAGAGCACTTAAATTTTAAAATACAAATCTGTTAAAATTGAGATTTTAAACGCGACATAAAAGATGAAAATAAACTATACATTGTGAGATGTGGCGTTATGAAAAACTGGTAAGAACCAGCTGGATTAAACCACTGACATAGGAAAACGTTCTGGGAAATATAAAAGAACATGTCACGAAGTAATGAAGGCTCTCACGGGTTGGTCTTTCCTACGAGGGTAGGAAACCGGCTGCATAGAACTGTGTGACTTACTTATTGACTCGCCCTCGTAACTTTTTCTACCCAGCTATGCACCGCTTTACGGGACAAACATTTGTCAGCATGAACACTGACAACCCACCTTGGCGGGAGACATTTCGCAAATGATGCCGAAGTTGAATATGAAGTGAAAACGTGGTTTAGAAAACAGAGCACACAGTTCTATGCAGCCGATTTGGGAGGACTGATAAAACGATGGGATAAATGCATCAATGTTGGTGGAAATTATGTTGAGAAATAAACGGACAATGTATGTATACAATTAAACTGGTTTCAAGTTGTTATCATATTTATTTATTTTTCTAATGCCATTTGTGGCTTACTTATTGACTTATCCTCGTACAACATGAAACACCAACGAGAGTGCTGGAGGACATAATACTGGACAAAAGAGTAAGAGGTAGACAAAGAACATCATTTACAAAATAGGCAGAGGTCAGCATGGTCTATGAGCACCCACTCTTAACCTTCCAGTATGCTGATGGCGAGGTTAGTTAGTTAGTTAGATAGATAGTTAGTTAGATACTTAGTTAGTTAGTTAGTTAAATAGTTAGTTAGTTAGTTAGTTAGTTAGCTAGCTAGATAGATAGTTAGTTAGTTAGTTAGTCGCAGTTCCAACTTCACGGCAAAGGGTTACCCCATAATGCTTCGTTCCTGTGCCAGTGAATATCCACAAAATGCTCCTCACCATCCCATGCGAAAAGTGGAAGAAACATCAGTACTGACAAACCAACAGCACGCGCAGGCAAGTTCATGTGTAAGGCCGCAGAGAATGCCAACACAAATATAAAATGTGCAAAGAAATTAAAGGACAAATAGCGTAAAGTTCAATAAGTTAAGTACACACCTCGCAGGTTCGTGATGCCCATTTCTTTACCCAGTATAAACGCCACAGAGTTGAACCGGTAGCGACCACATGGATGACACGGAATTGAGGATGGTTTGTTGATGACCAGAATATCATCGTTGTTTTCTATGATCTCAATTGGGGCAGCTGTTACTGGATTCTCATGCCTGAAGATTTATTACAATGGATGAGTCATGTCTGAAGATGTATTACAATGGATGATAGTCATGTCTGAAGATGTATTACAATGGATGATAGTCATGTCTGAAGATGTATTACAACTGATGATAGTCATGTCTGAAGATGTATTACAACTGATGATAGTCATGTCTGAAGATGTATTACAACTGATGATAGTCATGTCTGAAGATGTATTACAACTGATGATAGTCATGTCTGAAGATGTATTACAACTGATGATAGTATGCCTGAAGATGTATTACAATGGATGATAGTCATGTCTGAAGATGTATTACAATGGATGATAGTCATGTCTGAAGATGTATTACAATGGATGATAGTCATGTCTGAAGATGTATTACAACTGATGATAGTCATGTCTGAAGATGTATTACAATGGATGATAGTATGTCTGAAGATGTATTACAATGGATGATAGTCATGTCTGAAGATGTATTACAATGGATGATAGTCATGTCTGAAGATGTATTACAATGGATGATAGTCATGTCTGAAGATGTATTACAATGGATGATAGTCATGTCTGAAGATGTATTACAACTGATGATAGTCATGTCTGAAGATGTATTACAATGGATGATAGTCATGTCTGAAGATGTATTACAATGGATGATAGTCATGTCTGAAGATGTATTACAACTGATGATAGTCATGTCTGAAGATGTATTACAACTGATGATAGTCATGTCTGAAGATGTATTACAACTGATGATAGTCATGTCTGAAGATGTATTACAATGGATGATAGTATGTCTGAAGATGTATTACAATGGATGATAGTCATGTCTGAAGATGTATTACAATGGATGATAGTCATGTCTGAAGATGTATTACAATGGATGATAGTCATGTCTGAAGATGTATTACAATGGATGATAGTATGTCTGAAGATGTATTACAATGGATGATAGTCATGTCTGAAGATGTATTACAATGGATGATAGTCATGTCTGAAGATGTATTACAATGGATGATAGTCATGTCTGAAGATGTATTACAATGGATGATAGTATGTCTGAAGATGTATTACAATGGATGATAGTCATGTCTGAAGATGTATTACAATGGATGATAGTCATGTCTGAAGATGTATTACAATGGATGATAGTCATGTCTGAAGATGTATTACAATGGATGATAGTCATGTCTGAAGATGTATTACAATGGATGATAGTCATGTCTGAAGATGTATTACAATGGATGATAGTCATGTCTGAAGATGTATTACAACTGATAATAGTCATGTCTGAAGATGTATTACAATGGATGATAGTCATGTCTGAAGATGTATTACAACTGGATGATTAGTCATGTCTGAAGATGTATTACAATGGATGATAGTCATGTCTGAAGATGTATTACAATGGATGATAGTCATGTCTGAAGATGTATTACAATGGATGATAGTCATGTCTGAAGATGTATTACAATGGATGATAGTCATGTCTGAAGATGTATTACAATGGATGATAGTCATGTCTGAAGATGTATTACAATGGATGATAGTCATGTCTGAAGATGTATTACAATGGATGATAGTCATGTCTGAAGATGTATTACAATGGATGATAGTCATGTCTGAAGATGTATTACAATGGATGATAGTCATGTCTGAAGATGTATTACAATGGATGATAGTATGTCTGAAGATGTATTACAATGGATGATAGTCATGTCCTGAAGATGTATTACAATGGATGATAGTCATGTCTGAAGATGTATTACAATGGATGATAGTATGTCTGAAGATGTATTACAATGGATGATAGTCATGTCTGAAGATGTATTACAATGGATGATAGTCATGTCTGAAGATGTATTACAATGGATGATAGTCATGTCTGAAGATTTATTACAACAGATAATATTCATGTTTGAATATGTATTACAATAGCAATGGATTGTTTTATCCCCCCGGGATGGTTAACCCGGTCAACAAATGCCCGCAGAAGTCGGATGTGTCGGCCTAACGGCGCAAGAATGCAGCTATGCTGTAAACAGGCACAACGCAATCACATCCGGAAAAAAAACTCCGGATGAACGAAGAAGAAGAAGAAGATTGTTTTATCCAATAACCTGGTATATAACAATTAATTAGTTCTTTCTATCTGTTTACTGTGTGTCTGTCTTTCCTTCTATCTGTCTGTCTGTCCATCTTTCTGTTTGTCTGTTTTTCTTTCCATCTTTCATTCTGTCTTTTTCCTTCTTTCTTTATTTCATTGTCTTTCTTTCTAGATTTCTTTCTGTCTGTATTTCCTTCTTTCTGTCTGTCTGTTGTTTCTTCTGTCTGTCTGTGTGATGCCAACAGAGGTGGAACATCTGGTTAAAGATAGAAATTCCCAAAGAGAGTTATGGGGACAAAGTTAACAACAGGCCAGATCTCTGAATGATATTTATGGCTGGGGCCATTACATACTAACATAAGAAGTGAAAAAGAGAAATGTTTTCTCACATGGTAAAAGAAGAAGGAAGAAGAAGAGGAAGAAACAAACTTTATTTTAAAAGGGTCACAAATTGGGCACGCAGGCCTGTCTTACATTCGGTCCTTCCAACCACTCATCTTCTGCACAACAATTATCAATTGTGCATGTTACATACATGCAGGGAAAAACCCACTGTAAAATGAATGATGTGAACATAACAATGCATATTACAATGTTATGAGGCAGGCAGGCAAACATCACACATACATAACCACACAAAGACACTTATACATGCATAAACACATAACTACATTCCCACACACACAGTCATACATACATCAATTACACAAACCCTCACAGCCATACACCCACATACCAACCTACAATCACAAACCCACTAACAAACATTACGAAGAAAAAGAGGAGGAGGAGGAGGAGCAGAAGAAGAGGAGGAGGAGCAGAAGAAGAAGAGAAGGAGGAGAAGGAGGAAAAGGGGCAGAAGAAGAAGAGGAGGAGAAGGAGGAGAAGTGGAGGAGGAGGAGAAGAAGAACTGAAACCAGACTTTCATTAATGAACTGACCTGTGAGTTCGATGACATATATAGTCATTAGCCCGAATGACGTGGCTCAAGGCAGCCCGTTTTCCATTGACATGTATCTGTCCACCCTCAAATGACTTCAACTACAGACACACAAATCAATACATGCAATTGTCATCACAGAAACAAGTATTAGAGGATGCATCCACCAGTCAGCTTATGCTCCATTCTGCGATAAGAGGCACAAAGAGAAGAGGATCTAGTTATAATTGGGCAGGTGTAACAGTGTAGGTATAATTGGGGTCTATTGGAAAACTCCGATACAGCACGATTGAGCATTGAGACTAAAAGGGGGGGGAGATGCTCAATCGTTACGTATTGGGTTGGTATGGGCAGTTAGAACCCAGATGGAGTAGCGAATGGAGGTGTTCATCGGAGCTTTGTTATATTAAGCCAATAAACGTTTTATCAACAAACAAACGACCGGCCTTCGTCTTATATTACACACTGTTATAAGAGGCGAAATGGAGCCACACGACCAGGATGCGAACCTGAGGCTGAGAAAGATAAAACTATGTAAAGTCGGAGTTGAATAACGTCGTCGCAGAACGATTCAAGCGGCACGTGAAAGAACAACTATTGAATCTGGTAACAAACGCACCAAAAGATGGCCAGCAAGTTATAAGACGAGATAGTAATAATATCTGAATACAGAGGCCAAAAGCTCGCCCAGGAGTGGTCCTTTGTAAGTTTTTTTTAAGACTTCAGATAAGAATTTTGTTGTACCAGCCGTTTTGCAGAGGTCACGGTGAAGAAAGTTTGTATGGCCGCCCTTCTGCAGGTTGACTGTTGGCAAAGTTAAAGAGCTAATCAGGAGTTGTCAGGACAGCATGATCGTTGATTGGGCCATAAGTTCTTAAGACACGCAATTATCGCTGGGCCTTGGCTGATCCTGATCCATCCTTGGGCCTTGTTATTCCTATGACCCAAACACACCTGATCCATCCTTGGGCCTCGTTTATCCTATGACCCATTCCATACGACGTTGAAGTACCCACCTGAGAATCAAGGAAGGGACCCAACCAGGGGGTCGAAGATTTTCCGGCAGCCCATGAGATGTGACCCAACCAGGGGTTGAAGAATTTTCTGGCAGCCCATGAGAAGGACGAAAGTACCTGAGGGAAGAGAAGTGGTAGCTGAACTCCACCACCTGACTCCTGAGACTAAGTTTCACCTAATGCGGGATCTGGTTGGTTGAACTGAACTGAAGGTAACAGAGTAATTTAGAAATAGACTCAGAGTGGTATATTTCGAGGTCTCCCGTGAGGTTCCGAATTCCTTAATTAGAGTGGAGTACAGAACATTATCTACAAGGAACCTTCTTCTGATTGCCACCAGTTTGAGTTTTTTTTCGAGGACAGGGTTCATTAATCCTATGCTCAGACAGGACATCGTTGGTGCTTCTTCTGATTAATGTAATATCTTACAATATTATAACCAACTGAATTGTGCTGGTTGGGATTTGGGAAATTATAATTGTGTGATTGGTTGCTTGCTTGTTTTAGTATTTTTTTCAGCATAGCGGAACAGGATACCTTAGGAATATTTCAGCAGAGCAGATTCATCACGACACAGTTGAGAATTATTTCGGCTGAGATAGCATAAAGAGTAAAAATGTACCTGAGCAGAGACTTAGGACGCGTGACCACATGGTTAGGAGAGTTAAAGGAGGCGGTCAGCGAGGTAGAATGTTTTGTACACTGGTTACAGAGTAATGTAAGAGGAGGTAATGAGATAAAAAGGAACAACAAGAATAACCAAGGACAGCCACTAATTAATGAAAATAGAGGGCGGTATAGAAGCATTTATGAAAACCCAAAGATGACTAGGGTCAAGAGCTGGTACAATGATCAGAGATACAGAAATGGACGTGAAAAAGACTGTTATAGGAGTTGGCCATCCTATACTGTAAGCGCTAGGAAAAAACGTGACGAATGGTTTGAAAAAAGACAAAGAAAATATCTAAACTCAGGTGTAAGAGACAGAGTTGAACCTGTAAATAAAATACAGACTAATCCTAAAATGGTTGCGAATGTGACTAGTGGTAGTACCATGTCAACTTCTTCAGCTATAGACAAGAAACTAATTCCCAAATGGTGTAGGAATATTAGCTGTCAGAGTTACGGAGAAGATATTCCCACACCTGAATATTATAGTGATGCTGAATCAGATATTATTACAGATGATTCGGAGAAGGAGAGTGTTACACTACGGGTAGGTCCTGAATCGAGGCGTGATCTTCCATCATATGGAGTAGTTGCTGGTAGACAGACGGACAGAGTTTTGGGTAGTGACTCTTTGAAACAAAATACGGGTTTATATGACAAGACAGTAGGGAAGGCTAAGGGACGAAGACCGAGGAAGAGAAAGAAAGTCAGACGTTTTAGGGACGACAATAGGAATAGAGCCGACGTGTTTGCAGTAAACTATGGTGACTCTGATGTGGGAACTATTATTAGTGTGTCATCGGAGGACGAGATGGGAAGGTACAAACGTTACGTAAGGTACACAGAAAACAGTGAACAGACTAACGTAAATAAGAAATTTAAGAAGAAGAATAGTGGTAGACAGTTAGCGGAAATTTATTCGACGACAGAAAGTGATTTAAGAAAAATAGAAGACCTTAGGACCTTAAGACCTGAATACTTTAACAGGTTGACAACAGATAGTGATGATGACATTATAAGTGAAAGACAAGTTAGGATATTGAAAGACAGTGAAGTGTTTAACTTAGAGACACTATATAACAGTTAAAATTCCTTGGGTGAAGAAGGAAAATGAAATAGGTCTGGCTTATGAGAAGTTTGAGAGTATAGGTATATGAGCTGTCTAAAATAGGCAGATGAATTTTGTTGGTGATAAGGAAGTACGACAAATGATATTCCACGTGGATTACGTAATACAGGATATCGTCTGGTTGGTAGCGAGGTAGAGAGAGTAAAATAGGGTAGATTCAGGATAGAATTAGTGGAGGGTGAGAGATATGTTGGGCATGAATATTAGTATTAGAAATAGTTTGACTCAGAGCTATGACGTGATGTTCGGGATGGTTTTGTTTGTTGGTTGGAGAAGAAAGAATAGTATTGTTGACAGGTGAACCGAGAGTGTCTGATGAGGTGATATAGACTGAGGAGGCACTGAGTATCCTGTGCGTAAGATAGTCAGTTGAACGTGAGAATAAAAGTATAATAAATAATAGACTGTAGAAGTGGATGCTTGAAAAATACGAGTTACGTCGTACTTGTGGAGAAAGAAGAAAGTTGTTGTAGGTGGAAAAGTAAAGAATGATAGTTACGAAGTTAGGGGCTGGTTCACCAGAATGAGGTTTGTTTTGAAGAGATAGTAGATAGTACTGTGAAAGCAATTTCAGCTGCGAGAGGTAGTGTATAGGGTCTGACCTTCGTATAGAAGTGAGTGATTGAGTAAAGTAGAGGTATAAGAAAGCAGTGAATTGAGAGAGTCCTCTAGAATAGTTCGTCTGGTTGTGCGTTGTTCATAAGTGAGTATAACTGTCAGACAGGTGTGATGAAGTCACCTAAGTGAAATACGTAGATAGAATGTAAGAGTTGACGTTAATATGTCTTGTGTCAACGTGTGTAGAGGAAATCAATACGTGTTGATATCTGGGGAATGATTGATGGAATGTTGAGGTGGCGTCTAAAGTATTTTGTTGTAGTAATAGTATGGAGACGTTAGGTTGTCGCGATACGAGAGTAGGCGTGAGATGAGAGCGAGGTTGTGTTGTGTATCATTGTCCGTATGAATATGAGAAGAGCGGTTGATAAGTAAAGTTGATAAAGCGTGGAACATAGAGCATGCGAAAATCGAGAGATAGAAAGAAAATTGTAATGTCTTTTCGTGGAATATCTGAACTTAGAAGGAAATTGTGGAAGTTATATGCTGAATTAACATTATGAATGTTTAGTATGCTTGACAGGAAAATGGCGAAGCAAGACTGCCTAAGACTGAGGAACGGGAAAAGAGAGCTCCGTTGTATATACTGACGTGAGTTGCTGTTCTGAAAGAGTGAAGGATACGAAGGTAAACAAGAGGAGGTAAATGAATGTTGGAGAACGTGTTCCGAGGAGGGTGACCGGGTTGATTGTCGTCACGATGCAAGAATGATAGGTGAGACTTGAGGATAGCTTAAAGTAGTGCTGGTGAGACGTTGAGAGTACTGATGCAGTAGAATGAAATATAAATTAGTTGTTTTGGTGAGAGGTCTATAGTAAATAGACAAAGTTTTGTTGGATGTAGGAGGGTGGAGATACTGTGGTTGACGGTAAAGATTGGGAAATGGTGGTGATGGTTGGTACAAAGCCATAGAAGACAGTTGGTGTGCCGAGCCACAGGTTAATTGATAAGTAGATGGTGGCTGGTACATTGAGATGATATCGGAATAACTGTAGTTTACAGTGCTTGCTTATGAGGATATTTTGAATGTTATGATATATTAGGAGTTAGGATGGAAAAAGAGAGAAAATTTTGAGGGGAGATAATCAATGTTTGACTTCCAAAATAAAAAAAGGAACGGTCACTCGTTGAGTAGTGGTTTTGGTTGAGGGGAACAAGTATGGTTCCGCATTAAGTTAGTCTGTAGATAACAGAGAGATATTTGTATATATGTATATACATATTTTGGCATTAATGCTTGGTATGGAGTTGTTTTGTTATACATGACTTGCCTAAATAGATAGGTGTTACATTGGTTAGCAAAGGAGACCAATGCTGCTGGGTCACTTTACGTGGTTAATTCTAAGAGAATTATATTTTTTTTTGAAAACCTTCCCTTTAGTGAGAAGACACTTGTATTTATTGTAATTGAGCTTACAATGCCTCATATATATAAAGTTAATTTTGCTTGATTTGGTCCTGTAAAATTGATTGAAATTATTTTAGAGTAGAGATATTGTGTCCTTAGACTTTCATGTGTAAACTACTTGTCCGTAAAAGAGACCAGTAGTAGTAGAAAAAAAATAGATTAGGATGTATGTTGTATTATTTTAATCATCGTCACCATCATCATCACTATCATCATCATACTTTTAGTTGAATTGCGGGGAAACATAAATGAATGTTACAAAAATTTGGGGGGGATTTGATGTCCTGTTGTGAGTTTATTTCACTGTTTTGTGTGTTAAATAGTAATTAATTAAGTTATCTTTAAATTATAGGGTTTTTGTCGAGAATAAAGACAATACAGGGGGCTGTAATTAGGACCCTTCGTTCAGAAAGTTATAATAAACTACTGTGAGCTAATAGAGAGACACATTCTCTTTGTGAAGAATAACTTCATGGGTGTATATTACTGGGATAATCAGCATAGTGAGGTTGATGGGCTTATGAAGAAGTGGAAACATATACCGGGGATGGTTATGGGAAAGGTTAGAGATACACTAAAGTAAGCATTAATTAGAAAAATATGGGATTAGAAACCACATGGGAGAAGAAAAGATTAATGAATATATTCAGTGGGGTAAAGCTGAGAAAAGTTTTTGAACATAGTTTCCGGGGGTTCAGAAGAACCATGATATACACGAGGTTGCGGGGTTATAGAAGAATAAGAAAATTACCCCAGACAAAGAGTAAACATGAATTGGATCCATGTTTGACTAGACACTGTAGATAACAGTACAATAATAAAGAGGTGTTAGGGTGTAAATGAGAAATGAACATAAGGAGACATAAGGACATGGAGTGTTTGTGGGTCAGTAATAAAAGGACTGAGATTAAAGTTGATTACAAGCAGTCACAGACATGAGTGGTTATTTTCGCTGCTGTAGATTACGGCATGAATTATGAATTGAGAGGTGGAAGATTTTAGAGAGACATTGGGTTACATAGCCTGGGCAGGATGTAAATGTTTATAAGTGGGTCAGTTTACAATGTTGTTTTTGATGGTTAATATTTAAGGGGAGATTTCAAGGTTACTAGGTTGCTGTTGATAACGGCATAAGTGGAGCATTTTAGTAGATATGCCCATAAAAAAAAAAAAAAAAAATGGACATTAAGTGAGAACCTGAGGTATTGGAGAAGATTAGTTATACGAGGTGATGAGGTTATGTGAGGTGTTGTGTTGGAGGAGGTCTTAAGGGGTAATAGACCTTTTTAATTGTGTCTTTGGGATGTGTTTTGTGGTGAGGGTGAGGTAAGGTAGTGTCTGTTATATAGACACTTAGAAGTGAAGATTATTTTTGGATGATGGTTGGTATTTGATGCTGTAGATAGCAGCGTAAACTGTTACCATAATGAGTGGTACTGGGGGAGATATAATGGTTTAGAATTTATTGCATAAATTCTCAAAAAACAAAGGGGTGTAAAGGGGTGTGTGGTTTAGGTGAATGTTGTTTTTCGAAAGAGTCTATTTCTTCTTTTAAATTCCGGTGGCCACCGATTCTTTATCTTCCTATCGTATGAAAGTGATTTCAGGTTAGTTGAAAGTGGGGAATTAGTAGTATTGGTGATAAGAATAAGGAGTTGGTGTCAGAGTTTGAAGTGGAAAGCGGATTTGCTTATTGAAGTGGAGAAGGAGTATTTAAGAAAACGTGTTATGGTGTTATGATGTATTATAAACTGAATTTGAAATGTTATATGTAAATATGTTATGTTTGGTTGAAGGACCAAGAACGAAGAAGAAGTGGGTTGATTATAAAATGTTGGGGAAATAAAAAGGAAAGAAGGACTGCTTGGATTAACCGTAGTATTATATAAATAAAAAGCGAAGAAGAAGTATATGGGGAGGTTATAGACAGACCATAGCACTGGGAGAAGAGTAAAAGATGTATTGGCGAAGGTTAAAAGACAAGTAGGGAATAGAGTATGGGGATTAGGAGTAAAGATTTTTCCTTTAAAAGGAAAATTCTTTAAGTAACATGGGGAGGTGTAACAGTGTAGGTATAATTGGGGTCTATTGGAAAACTCCGATACAGCACGATTGAGCATTGAGACTAAAAGGGGGGGGAGATGCTCAATCGTGACGTATTGGGTTGGTATGGGCAGTTAGAACCCAGATGGAGTAGCGAATGGAGGTGTTCATCGGAGCTTTGTTATATTAAGCCAATAAACGTTTTATCAACAAACAAACGACCGGCCTTCGTCTTATATTACACACTGTTATACAGGCAGGTTTAGAGGTATGGAGTCAGTATCATGCATGAAAGTCGTCATCATCATCATCATCATCATCATCATCATCATCAATACCAAATGGCACAGCATCATCATGTGCCATGCTGATAAGTGTGGGCGGTCATGTTTTGCCATGTCACATGATCATCAGTCATTGATCAGCTGTATTTTTGTCTCAGTTATGCCCTGTAGCCAAACCATCCAGCTATTTACTTCTTTGCCTTGCCCTAGTTCTTTCTCCCCCAATCTTGCCAGTTGTCACTAAGTTCTCCAGTTCATTTCTTCTCCCAACGCCGCCAAAAAATCTTGACTGTTGATGTTTAATTTCTCTAATTAGTTTACAGTTTTCATTTGTTTCTTGTAGGACTTGCTCATTGGTTTTTCTGTCTGTCCATGGTATTCTTTGCATTCTCCTCAAAAACATGTCAACTGCCATTAGACATTTGTCAGTTTGCTCAGGCGTTCATGTCTCTCAAAGGATCTTGTTTCTTGGTTCTTGATGTTGGATACCATGTTGTCTTGGGCCATCCATCATCATCTCTCTTGGTCTGTCCATGCAACATTGTCTGAGCCATACATTATCATCTCTCTTGGTCTGTCCATGCAACATTGTCTGAGCCATACATCATCATCTCTCTTGGTCTGTCCATGCAACATTGTCTGAGCCATACATCATCATCTCTCTTGGTCTGTCCATGCAACATTGTCTGAGCCCTACATCATCATCTCTCTTGGTCTATCCATGCAACATTGTCTGAGCCATCCATCATCATCTCTCTTGGTCTGTCCATGCAACATTGTCTGAGCCCTACATCATCTCTCTTGGTCTATCCATGCAACATTGTCTGAGCCATCCATCATCATCTCTCTTGGTCTGTCCATGCATCCATGTCTCTCCACAGGTCGCAGTTGTTGGATCATGGTATTCTGAAACAGTTCTACCGATGTTATTCCTCCATACCACTATCTGAGCCATCAATCATCTCTCTTGGTCTGTCTATGCATCCATGTCTCTCCACAGATCGCAATTGTTGGATCATGGTGTTCATCATCATCTCTCTTGGCCTGCCCCATCTAATGCTCATCTTGCCAGTTGTCACAATATTCTCCAATGCCTCTTCTTATCACATGACCAAAAAAACGATGTCTGGCTCTATCTTATAGTTGTACGAGGGGACTTCAAATAAACATCTGAAATGTTTTGTGTGTGTGAGTGAATATATTCTGAAAAAGTAAAAACAAATGTATCATTGTTTGGTGTTGTCACCACTGCATTCAATGCAAGTCCTCCAGTGCTGATAAAGTGCTTGGATTCCTGCAGAAAAGAATTCTCTTGGTCGTGTGTGTAACCACTCATGCACCACCTGCTGTATCTCTTCATCGGACAAAAAAAATTTGAAAACTTCCTTAAAATCCTCGAAAACTATTATTAAAATCTGATCAAATTCAAAGTACACACTTGCAAATGGCAGCCACGTTATCAAGCTATTGGCGAAAACCAAAAGTAGACAATCAGAAGTTTCAGAAAGCCACAAGATCATGTTTTTCAAAATTGAATTTGACGATTCTTCAAGTGACAGCGGAGATTTCGCTGGGTTCAATTTAAGTGACATTGAAGGACATGAAGTTGACTATTAATCGGAGCTAGATATCAGAGATCAGCGTTAGCAGTCGCGAGTCGGACTTTGAAGAAAGTTATTCTGATTCTGAAAATGTGTTTGTAAATTGCTGTATAGATGACTGACAATCACAAACAATATGTTGTATTTTGTAAATATTTGTATTCATGTGTGGATTACCGGCAACATTGGATTACTTATTCATGTGAGTAAAATAATCTGCATGCATTTTCCTTCATTTTGTTTTTTTTATTCCACTACAATCTGTTGACTAACACCTTAGATGTGATGTTTTTACTTTTTACTAACATAAAACAAAATTTTACCGAACCTGAAAAATCTTGCCCATTCAGAGCTAAAAAACGGACAAACATCTGCCCTGTAAAGGGTTAAGGTTTTCATTTGAAGCCCCCTAATATATAATGTTCTAGTTTCCTTAACCTCTTCCAGGCAGTTGTCAGTTACTCTGGCAGTCCACGGTATTCACAACATTCATCTTAGGAACCACATATCTGTTGCCTCTAAGCTATTCTTAATTTGTTCATTTACCCTCCAACATTCACAGCAGATTCTATATATTTAAGTAGTCTCTTATGCTTGAGCTTCCA
This sequence comes from Cepaea nemoralis, assembly GCA_014155875.1. Classification (NCBI taxonomy): domain Eukaryota; kingdom Metazoa; phylum Mollusca; class Gastropoda; order Stylommatophora; family Helicidae; genus Cepaea; species Cepaea nemoralis. The sequence continues at coordinate 44,141 of JACEFZ010026259.1, forward strand.
GGTTAACCCAGTATAAATAGAACCAGGAAATATTCTGGGAAGTAAACATGGTTGGCATAACTGACTATATCATCTACTGAGTGCCGATTGGTCAATAAAATTACAGGCCTGGTGCCATACATCATCTACTGAGTGCTGATTGGTTTATACAAATATGGGGCTGGTACCATACATCATCTACTGAGTGCTGATTGGTCTATACAAATATGGGGCTGGTACCATACATAATCTACTGAGTGATGATTGGTCTATATAAATACAGCGCTGGTACCATACATCATCTACTGAGTGCTGATTGGTTTATACAAATGTGGGGCTGGTACCATACATCATCTACTGAGTGCTGATTGGTTTATACAAATATAGGGCTGGTACCATACATCATTTACTGAGTGCTGATTGGTCTATATAAATATGGTGCTGGTACCATACATCATCTGCTGAGTGCTGATTGGTCTATACAATTATGGGGCTGGTACCATACATCATCTACTGAGTGCTGATTGGTTTATACAAATGTGGGGCTGGTACCATACATCATCTACTGAGTGCTGATTGGTTTATATAAACATGGGGCTGGTACCATACATCATCTACTGAGTGCTGATTGGTTTATACAAATGTGGGGCTGGTACCATACATCATCTACTGAGTGCTGATTGGTTTATATAAATATGGGGCTGGTACCATACATCATCTACTGAGTACTGATTGGTTTATATAAATATGGGGCTGGTACCATACATCATCTACTGAGTGCTGATTGGTTTATATAAACATGGGGCTGGTACCATACATCATCTACTGAGTACTGATTGGTTTATACAAATGTGGGGCTGGTACCATACATCATCTACTGAGTGCTAATTGGTTTATACAAATGTGGGGCTGGTACCATACATCATCTACTGAGTGCTGATTGGTTTATATAAATATGGGGCTGGTACCATACATCATCTACTGAGTACTGATTGGTCTATATAAATATGGGGCTGGTACCATACATCATCTACTGAGTGCTGATTGGTTTATATAAATATGGGGCTGGTACCATACATCAATGCATCTCAAGGCATGGAAGAGGATTGCTTACATTATTTTACATATACTTTGCATATTGAGTTGAGTCAAGAACCGATATCACTGCACTCAGGGCATTCCAATCATCGCTCAGTCCCCCATCTTCATCAGCCAGTGAAGAGTTCGAATACTAATGGTGCCCGTTGTAATCTGATTATATGTCAGTCTATCTTTACCTTTGAGTGACGACTGTCAACCACATCCCCTGACCACCCCTTGCTGCCGCATTCTCTCTAGACCATGATAGTCTATTTGTACTTCTGCATTATTCACATTCTCCGAGAGGGCCTTCACCACATTTGCCTTATATGCATCACATCACCCCTCTATGATGCAGCATCAGCCAGTCTGTCTGCCTGTTCATTTCCAACCACACTAGAGTGTCCAGGAGAAAATATCCAGCGAATGCTCACAACCTGCGACCTGTGAATCAATGCAAGCCATTCTGCATGAAGCATGCCAGTCTTCACCTTTGTCAGCATGCTTTGTGAATCAGTTACAATCACATGCGTATACAGTTTGTTCTCCAACCAGCGGAAAGCTGCAGTAACCGCCTCCTCCTCCATTCTCAGACTTGAGGTTGTGGTGTCATAAGCCAAGCTTTGCATATTAACATGGTGTAGAGGAAACAACTAACAACCTGATGTGTCTGTTACATACCACCAAAAAAAAACAAGAATGATCAAATCAGTCAGAAAACCGCCAACATCAGCACTAGACGATTACCACTTTATGGACAGACCAGAATAAATCATTATTCTATGCCTCAGAACAGGACACAATAGATTACAGAACCATGTGTATACAAAATTCAAGATTGGAGAATCAGCCATGTGCACATGTGGAAAAGCGTCGCAGACACCAGATCACATACTCCAAGACTGCCCAAAATGCGACATATCTAGGCAAACCTTCTGGCCTAGAGAAACAACAGTAGAAGATAAACTCAATGGACCACTAAGAGAACTAAAAATTGTCAGTTAAATTCACACAAGAGACAACATAGCAAGTGAAATTTCAAGCCAATGACAGAAGAAGAAGGAGGCAACTTACCAGGTCATCAGGATGGTCGTAGCCAAACTCCTGCTCTAGAACATCCTGAAGTTTACGGCCGACCCATCGCCCTTTAGCATGAGTGGCAAAGACGTAGTTGTATGGGTATACTTTACGCACACCTGTTTGACAATATAGACACATAAAACATAACATTTTGAAAATATAGGCAAATAACTACACTTTACGCACACCTGTTTGAAAATATAGAGACATAAATACATTTTACGCACACCTGTTTGACAATATAGACACATAACTACACTTTACACACACCTGTTTGACAATATAGACACATAACTACATTTTACGCACACCTGTTTGAAAATATGGATACATAACTACACTCGATTGACATATGTCGAATGTTAAATACCAGATACATTAGCACACCTGCCCATCAAATAACTGACAACACAACACAAACTTGCACGTCCTATCAGCCTCGCTAGCGTAGTGGCCAGACACCTCCCTGTCGGTCAAGTGGTCATGGGGTCGATCACATCAAGGTGGATGAGGCATTTTAAATATTGATCTGAACTTCCATGTCGACACAGCCTAAAATCTGCATCAAGAAATATCTTGAGAGGTAAAGACGACAGCCAGGACACCGACTACATTACCCACGAGTGCTGATCAGTCTATAGAAATATGGGTCTAGCACCGTTTGCCCATTGCACCTTATGGCGTTGAAAAAGGTCCTTTACTTTTTTAAAAATTTACATCACAATGACGTTTGTCCATCAAGAATGATGATGACCATTCATTTCATCCAGTGAGGTTGAAAGTTTGTAGCCGTGAGTTCTAAGATGGCTGGTAAGGCCTATTTTGGCTCTAAATGTTCTTTGACAATGTGGGCAAAGAATCTTTGACGTTCCATAAGGAGAATCTCCTGCAGTGGTTTTTCTGTCCAGTCTTTTTTTCACAGCTCTTGCAGTCATGTTTGCTTCACAAGTGACTGTACTCTTGTGTAATGATGCACGCCACGAATTTCGGTCTTTGGCAGCAGTCTCCCAAGTGTCATGATGAATTCCAAAAGCTTTTAGTGAGGTCTTCAGTGTCTTTAAAGCGTTTCCTCTGGCCGCCTTGGGAATGTTTACCACAGAGCAGCTTGCTGTTAATGACAACAAAGCGGTCTGCTTTCAAATCATTCGCAGGTGATTTCAAACCCCCGATTCGTCACGGCGGGGAATTGAGAAACACGTTCACTGCCTACACCACAGCGCCGGTGGCATGGTATGCCCATAAACATGAACTTTGTACTTCCCTGTATTTTCTTACCAGAGTAACACAATCATTTACCAAATTCCTCCTATCTTTCATTAAAGTAATATGATGATTTACCAAGATTCTCATACCTTTCTCAAAGTAATATAATTTACCAAGATTCTCATACCTTTCACAAAGTAAAACAACAATTCACCAAGATTCTCAAACCTTTCACAAAGTAATACAATAGTTTACCAAGATTCTCATACCTTTCTCAAAGTAATATGACATGTTATCAAGACTTTTCTGAAAGTAATATGATAATTTATAAAAATTCTCACATTTCTCAAAGTAAAATGATAATTTATAAAGATTTTCACATGTCTCTCAAAGTAATATGATCATTTATCAAGATCCCCTTACCATTCTCAAAGTAATACAATGATTTATCAAGATCCTCTTAATATTCTCAAACTAATACAATGACCACGACTTCGTGACTTACGGGGTATGTGAGCCGGTCGCTCAGAAAGCAATGGCAAACTACTGAGCGTAATCTTGCCTAGTACATCAACAGCAGCTGAAAAATGCGTGTTGACTGCAACGTCCTGTAAGGGATATGCAACATTAAAAAAAAATACGATCCCCTCACCATTCTCAAAGAAATACGATGCCTGATCAAGATCCTTAAGACTGTAGCCAATATCATCACGCTGTATTGTCTGAAGGCTTTCCTCTCGCTTCCGTCTTTTATAGTCTCTGTGCTTTTCTGCTCGCGCCAGCTGTCAGGGAAAAAGTATTAGACTAGAACCGAGAATGGCGCCAATCAAATGATACAATTATCACACATAAAAACATGACTACTTCTTTATCTTCCCCTGTGATCTTCCATAAATGTCTTTTTACAGTGGGACCAACTCAATGCAATAAAGAAAATGCCAATTATCTTGATCCCTCATGAGGCCCAACTTTACCCAACGAGAACAGCAGGAAAAATATAACCAATCCTGTTTAGGACTAACTCGAAAGAGAGCAAAAATAGAAAGAAGATCAAAACTCACAAACACACAAAACAGATCTCAATTAGAACGACAATGAAGAAGCAGGTTGAACGAGGCCGAATTGTTATTTTTTGTTTGTCTGTTGTTGCTAAATACTGAACTGAAATTTTACAGTGAAGTTATGATATATATGTCCAAATTCAGCAGATCATTCAATTATACAAAATGTATGATTGGCAAATCAGCCATGTGCACATGTGGATTGGCTCCATAGATAGCAGATCATGTACTGCAAGACTGCCCAAAATACAATATATCTAGGCAAATCTTTTGGCCTAAAGAAACAACAGTGGAAGATAAACTCTGTGGACCACTGAGTGAACTAAGAAAAAAAAAACAATGTAGTCCTTACAAGAGACCACTTTGCAGATATAGACAAATTTCAAGTGAACAAATAAAGAAGAAGAAGAAGAAGAAGAAGAAGAAGAAAAAGAAGAAGAAGAAGAGGAAGAAGAAGAAGAAGAAGAAGAAGAAGAAGAAGAAGAAGAAGAAGAAGAAGAAGAAGAAGAAGAAGAAGAAGAAGAAGAAGAAGAAGAAGAAGAAGAAGAAGAAAAAAGAAATGTCTATTGTTGACCCGGGTTCAGGATCTTTACAATTTTGTTTTATTAATCCCTACCTGAAAGGGGATTCGAACATATGACTGCCAGATGGGTAGGCAAACTTAAAAGCCCATGCACCAATATGACATCCTTAAACTTGCCACATAAAGACTTGAATTTTGGGACTGAAATGTGTTTATAGTCAGAGCTACAAAACTCTAAAAGTTTCTTGCATATCCTTTACAAGATGTAGTCAACCCCAGTGTTTTGTGGCTGTCTGTGATTTCTTGGCAAGTTTACGTTCAGTAGTTTGCCATTGATTTCTGAACGACTGGCACTCACACCATTGTATAGGAAACCAACACAAGGCAGTCTACTTCTAAATTGACTGCAGCTGTTTCGAACAAGGTACGCAGGATTGTGTATTTCATTTGTTACTCCTTCACCACAGAGGCGGTTAGAAAAAAAAACTAAACATAAGTGATAAAAACTTCACCGTGGAGCTAGTGTAGGATTATGACACAGAAATAAATCACCTAACCCCCATGTATGTGTCCACTTTGTAGTCGCAGCGGGGCTAGCATGTTTCAAAGATTCCCAAGAGCTGAGTTTAGATAAGCTAAGAACCGACACCCAGGACATTCCCACACACACTCCGTCCTCTTGTCCAACAGCCAGTGAAGAGTCATACTGCTAAAAGTTACAACTGGCATCTGAGTGAAAGTTCTCCTGATCATCCTCTCAGATTTTAGGTTCATCCAGAGCCCCAGCCATATCATTCTCTCCTCATACGGGTGCTCAGTCTGTTCCACTGCCTTTTCCACCTTGTCCCACCACCTTTCCCTTGTCCGTAAGTAATCTACCACCGAGAGGTGCATTTCCTGCCAGCCTATCAGTCTGTTCATTCCCCCGCACTCCCACACCACCAGGGCAAATAATCCAAACAATTCTCACAATCTATAACCTCTGACACGTGGTGAGCCATTCTACACAAAACATTCCTTTCTCCACCTTACACAGCATACTCTGTTAGGCCGTAATGAATACAATGTGTGTTGTAGCTGTCTCCTCCAACCATCGGAAAGCTGCTGTTACTGCTTCCACCTCCATTCTCATGTTGGAGGTTGAAGTCTCTTTGGCAGACACTCCTTTTTTCAAGCATCGCCCATTAGCCTACGCAATGAAACCCTAGCCACCACATCTGCTTCTCACCAATGACCCATCGGTGCAGATGACTATGAAACCTTGATGTGTGTTGCTCTGGATCAGTTGTTGCACCTCAAACTCCCAAGAGCTATGCTGTTAGCGAGGCTACAGGTTGGGTCTCCCGTATCAGACAGGTCAAGGGGTAGGGACAAAACACAAATCTACTGCCTTGTAGGTAGACTAGGGACAGCCCATTGCTAGGGAAATTGTAGTGAGCACCATTTTTTCTGTGCCAGCATGTGTATTTTTGCAAATAGGGGCTAAGAAAATGACTGAACATTTAGTAGCCAGGTACAAACATTCAGGGAAATTGTAATTGGGTGCCTGGATTTTTCTACACCTGCTTACAGTTAACAGTTTCTTCTTCTTCTTCTTCTTTCGTTCACTGTTGACAGCTGCTGAAATTCTAGAGTCTTCAGAATTTACTCTTTGCTTACAAACCGTCTGTGACTATCGTCATCATTGATGCTATTGTTAAAAGGTTAGGGACACTATTTCCATGACATTCTGGCATTATGGCTTCTTTACCACAGTTACAGAACTTTTTTCTCAGGACTGCAATTTATTGGTTGTTTGTGTGCGATTTACTAGGCAATTGTTACATTCAGTAGTTTGCCATTATTATTTAACAGCTGATGCTCATTTCATCTAAATCAACACAAAATGATTCTTCCCACACCCCCACAAATCACCCGCAGCAGATTTAGAATTCTCTGACCCGGTATGCCAAGGAATTGTTAAACTGCATTCACTAACCCCCTAAACCAAAGACACTGACTATGTGATATTAATATTTGATTAATCAAAGACAGTCAATTACTCTCTCACTCACTGACATGAAACTATCAAACACAGTCAATTACTTTCTCACAAACTGACATGAAACTATCAAAGAACACAGACGAATGTGTGATACTTACACGTTTCATGGCTTTCTTAGATAAAGGTTTGTCATCTAGTACTTCCTTGCTCTGCTCTGGATTCTTTGGAACACCTCCCACTTGTGTGTTTGTTATCGAACTATCCACCAGTCCTGTATCATTCTGATTAACCAAAGTTTCAGCTTCCATCACCCCTGTTTCATTCTGATTAACTAAAGTTTCTGCTTCAATAACTCTTGTATCATTCTGATTAACTAAAATTTCTGCTTCCATTTCTCTTAATGAGTTTGTCTTGCAAGCTGTCGCTGTAGTTATATTACTGATTAATGGTTTATTATGACCATATTTAGGGCTGTATTCCAGAGATATGCAACAATGTGTCAATTTATGAATCGGGTACTTCACAGATGAGCTAAATTGTGCCCTGGCAAAGACTGGATGCTTCGAATACAAGCAAATGCGGAGATGATGTGACACCCACAGGTTGATTCTCCCAGAAATAATTTGACAGAAAAGTTGTCCACCCATGCAAACTGGCAGCTGCTAGGATCTGCATTTCAAGAAACAAAAAACAAGAATTTAAACCAAAAAAAAATAACAACAGTTTAAAACAATGAATTCCCTTAGTGAATTTAACCACAGAAACACAAACAAATGAACATTTGTGGAACATTCGAACAATGATTGATTGATTGACTGATCTAGGAACCGACATCACAGCATTCGGGGCATTCCCATAAGCGCTCCGTCCCCATCCTCAGCAGCCTGCGAAGAGTTCCAACATCAATAGTACCAGTAGCAATCTGATTATATGTCCGTCTCACCTTTCCTCTGAGCGTCGAGCATCAGCCAGATCCCCTTGTCACTCCTCACTGTCTCATTCTTGCCAGACCATGGTAATCCATTTGCTCCTCCGAGGTGTGCACGTGCTCCCACAAGGCCGCAACCACGTCTGCCTTGTCATGCATCAATACTGCACCAAGTTTTGCCGAGCCAGCCAATCTGTCCACCTTTTCATTCCCCAGCACACCGGCATGCCCCGGAGAAAAGATCCAGGTGATGCTTGCCTCCCGTGACCTCCGAAGCGAAGCAAGCCACTCTGCACGAAGCTTGCCTGTCCTCACCTTCCTCAGCTTGCTTTCTGAGTCAGTTACAATCACGATGTGTGCGTGTATCGTATTCTCTATCCAGCGGAAAGCTGCATTGACTGCCCCAACCTCCATTCTTAAGCTAGATGTTATGGTATCATACGCCAGGCTCTCCTGTACCAAACGTCGACCATTAGCTTTTGCTAAGAACCCCCAGGGACTTCTCCTACCTCTCAACACCAAACCATCTGTGTAGATAATCACATCACCCGGGCGAGCATTATCCTGAATCAGTTCTGTTGCTGGATTTCCACTTCCGTGGCCCCTGCTGGCCACTCCCTGCACAATGTTATTATAACTCTGCACAAGTCTGACTGCTCCGCTGGCACTCTGACCCACTCCTCTCCTCGCCTAATGTTCTCCAAGATTCACACCTGTCTGATCAGTGATCGTATCCTCCGCCTGAGCCATCCATGATTAAGATTTCCCTCTTACTCTTTTCACTTCTTAGTGAAGACGAAGTGACTGACTCGACTCTAACTCTACTAAGTAAGTCGTATCTCTCTGTCATTCTCTGACCCTTAACTGCGTCCAGCGCCTCATGCAACGGGAGAATAATGAGACAAGCTAAAACACAATGCTCTTTTTTTATCGATCTTTACCTAGGTAACACAGTCCAAGATAACGCAAGCAGATTTCTATGAAGATCAAAAACAGACACAAAACAGGCAATACTGTAGCGTAGTAGTAGTTTAGTACACCATGTTGTTTTGTGATCGCTTCCGCAGAGTTATGCCCCTTCAGCAAGGTTTCATTAAAACCTTTACTGGATTCTTTGACGGAACAACGTTAGATGGGGTATCTATCTATCTATCTATCTATCTATCTATCTATCTATCTATCTATCTATCTATCTATCTATCTATCTATCTATCTATCTATCTGTCTGTCTGTCTGTCTGAGTGTCTGTCTGTCTGTCTGTCGGTCAGTCGGTCGGTCGGTCGGTCGGTCTGGTGTGTGGGTTGGGGTATGTTTTGGGTGGGCGGGAGTGTGTGGGTGTTGATGGGTAGTGGGATGCGTGGGTGTGGATGGGTGTTTGGGGGTGTGTGTAGGCGGTGTGGAGAATGTGTGTATTGGTGTGTGTGTGGGTGGGGATTGTGTGAGGGTAGGGTGGTGTGTGTGTGTCGGTGGGAGGTGTGTGTCGATGGATGGGGGATGTGTTGGTGGGTGGGGAGATGTGTGGGGGATGTGTTTATATGTGAGGAGATGTGGGTGGGGGTGTATGTGTATTGGTGAGGTTGTGTGGGTGGGGGATGTGTGGTTAAGGGCTTTGTGGGTGGAGGATATGCGGGTGGGTGAGTGTGTGTAGGTTTGGGCATCCCCCAACCTACACACACTCACCCACCCGCATATCCTCCACCCACAAATCCCTTAACCACACATCCCCCACCCACACAACCTCACCAATACACATACACCCCCACCCACATCTCCTCACATATAAACACATCCCCCACACATCTGGGGGATGTGTGAGTGGGTGGTTGCGGGATGTCTGAGAGAATGGGGGAGAATGTGTGGGTAGGGGAATGTGTGTAAGTGAATATGTGTGGGTGGGTGCAGCAAGTGTGTGAGTGGGTAGGTGCGGGGTGTGTGGGGTGGGGATTGTGGGGGGGGGGGGGGGGGTGCGGTTGGGAGAAGAGTGCTTGGCTGAGTGGTTGGGGTGTGTGGGTCTATGGGTGAGTGTGTATGGGTTATGGGATGGGTGGCGAGATGTGTGTAGGTGGGGATGTGTGGGAGGGGTGAGTGGGTTGGTGCGTATATGTGACCTGGGTTGTATGTGGATGGATGGGGGATGTATGTGTGGGAGGATGTGTGTGTGGGAGGATGTGTGTGTGGGTAGATGTGTGTGGGTAGGGATTGGGTGGATTGGTGGGGGCTTGTATGTGTGCCTGGATGTGTGGGTGAGTAAAGGATGTGTGTGGGGGATGTGTGGTGGGGGGGGGGGGGGTGGGGATGTGTCTCATAACATGGTAATATGCATTGTTTATGTTTATAACATTCATTTGACAATATACCATGCACTATTGTGAATGTACCATGCACTGTTGATGAACGAAAGATGAGTGATTGGAAGGGCCGAATGTAAGACGGGCCTGCGTGTCCAATTTGTTACCCTTTGAAAATAAAGTTCGTTCGTTCGTTCGTTCTATCTATGCATCCACCTATCCATCCATGCACACATCCACCCACCCAGCCGTCAGTTCATCCTTTTGTCTTTTCGTCCAAACGTTCATCTTCCTATCTGTTCGTCCGCCTGCCCATGCACCACACACCCGTCTCTTTCTATTAGTACATACATAAACAGACGGATTAAGCAGGGACAAGTTTTATGTGAAAAGACTCATGATAAACATACAGAAGTTTCAACATTACCATCCAGCATGTAACATCAGTCAAGTGAGACTGAGCTCCTGTGAATATTCCTGAACTGTTTTTTGGTCTATTATGTTAATAAAATCACAACTAGCTAAGAAAAAATACATATCATCATGTGCCATTGTCAGAATCTCTAATGTCTCCAACCGGGATGCAGTAACATCGTTACGCCCGCCAGGCGAGTACCCGTTACCTGCCCGCAGGTTGCTGGCTGACGTGATAGTCAGCGGTCAGGCAAGGACAAAGCAAGACGCACGCAGTCCTCGTGAAGCCAATCCACAGGGCAAGCGCTGTGCGGGGAAACCGGGAGACGGCTTGGGAACTCGGACATGACAGGACGTGTGGGTTGAGAAAGGCTTCGTGTAGTTCTGTGCCCGAAAGTCGAGTGCTTGTATATCTTGTGAGATAGACTGTGAAGCTGTGGGTTTTGTCTGTAAGTGTACTGATGTATTGTATATGTATAGTAATGATCATCACATGCCAAACTAGATCGTATTGCATGTGAATTGTAAATAAATCCATTGAACTTAGTGTCATTGTGTGTCAAGTCCAATCCTTGTGTACTTAATTAACAATTAAACGGTAACTTTTTAAAATTTTGTCTAGTGCGTCCTCTAGTCTCTACTTCTTTTTTCCGATTCTGTGACAGGACGTTCTCATCTGATCTCATCAAACTGAATTGTCTGAGTTCTACATTCCATCTCGCATCACGCAATGTTTTCGTTACCATCACGGAGACAGATCCATAGAAAGACGCCTAAACGGAATGTGGACCTACGGAACAGTAATTAGAAAGCCAGACGGGTCACCGGAAGAATTCAGACCTTTAGTTAGTTAGTTAGTCTTTCCTCTTGAGCCTAAGGCGGCGCATAGGGCAGATATCCTGACTCTCCATGCTTGGCGGTTCGCTGCTACCTGTTGTAGATCTTGGATGTTTACTTGGCCATTGAATGAGCCTTCTCTGATGATGATTCTACGCAGGGTCTCTCTTGGTCTTCCCCATTTTCTTTTCCCTACCGGTGACCATATGAGAAGATTAATCTGTCAACACAATGTAAGTTAGAGACAGAAGAATGTTAGGATGTGTAGTAGTGTCATTAAAACTCGGTAGGTGGGAATAATTCCAACTCGTTTGTATACTTAATGCATATTCTTGAATAGGTGTCAATTGAAATGTAGCTCTCTGCTACCAAACACTGGTTGTGTATTTCAGTTAGGATTTACATATGTGACTTCCTAGACCAAGGTAGTGGTGTGTTGGTCTGCATGGTTTTTGCCTATACTGGGTAAATCCGTGTTATTAATATTGAAGTCATCAGTGAATGCTGAGGGATCTTACCTTTCTACTACAGTAAAGAGTGGAGACCTGATATCAGCCACTGACCACTCAGAGCTCAACTGTTCCACCCAGGCCTATCAGACCTACTGGAAGATTAATCTGTCAACACAATGTAAGTTAGAGACAGGAGAATGTTAGAATGTGTAGTAGTGTCATTAAAAACTCGGTAGATGGAAATAACTCCAACTCGTTTGTATACTGAATGCATATTCTAGAATAGGTGTCAGTTGAAATGTAGCTCTGTGCTAGCAAATACTGGTTGTGTATTTCAGTTAGGATTTACGTAAGTAACTTCCTAGACCAGTAGTTTCCAAGCTTTTCAAGCAGAGGGCCGTATCTTCTTCTTCTTCTTCTTCGTTCATCCGGAGTTTTTTTTTTCGGATGTGATTGCGTTGTGCCTGTTTACAGCAGAGCTGCGTTCTTGCGCCGTTAGGTCGACACATCCGACTTCTGCGGGCATTTGTTGACCGGGTTAACCTTCCCGGGGGTTTCTTAGGACGTTTGACTCTCACTGTTGTGTTATCCCCCATCCCAGCTGGTCCATATAGAACAGCCAAAGATCCTGGTCAGCCCTCAAGGGAAGGCAGGGGCAGACCATGGGCATTCCCCGCCATCCAAGGAGGCTTCCATACTTGCAGAGCCGATACATAGCACTCTGGTACTGGGCTCACCCAAGGAATCGTCACGTCCTGCACATGGCTGCTTAGCCTCACTTCCGTATATTGGGCCTTCCGTTCACCATGGGCTGTTCCTCTGGAAACCAGAAGTATGCAGTCTGCAGATGACATCCACACAGTGAGCTTTCGATTCGGACTTTCCATGTAATGGATTTGCTGTCCAAGCAATATTCCATTTTGTGCCACTAGGACACTTTTCCACCTTTTATGAAGTCCACACAGTGGGCTTTTGATTAGGACTTTCCACGTAATGGATTTGCTATCCAAGCAATATTCCATTTCATGCCACTAGGACACTTTTCCACCTTTTATGAAGCCCACACAATGGGCTTTTGATTCGGACTTTCCACGTAATGGATTTGCTATCCAAGCAATATTCCATTTCGTGCCACTAGGACACTTTTCCACCTTTTATGAAGCCCACACAGCGAGCTTTCGATTTGGACTTTCCACATAATGGATTTGCTATCCAAGCAATATTCCATTTCATGCCTCTGGGTCTTCATGCACCTTTAAATGTCAACCTGTATGTAGTTAAAGTAAGCTGCGGTCAACTTGAGCTTGTTGATATCTCCATAGAGCTTGTCCTCAAATGAAGCAGGTGTGGGCCAAAATATCTTTCTCTGTTCTGCATACGTTGGGCAATCCTGCAGCAAATGTTTTGCTGTCATTTTTCCAGTTCTACAATTACATTCATCGGTATCTCCTATCTTTAGTTTATTGAACAAGTGGTATTTCAGCCTGTTATGTCCTGTGCGCAGTCTGAAGATTGCTACTTGTTCTCTTCGGTCGAGTTTGTAATATGCATCATCCTTCTGATGGCCTGGATGCTCTGATTCCCATTTGGTTCTATAAGTGCTTTTTATCAACCTCTTTGCCTCATTATAGGTTATGTCTATGTCAGGCTGTGGTAGTCGTCCGCCCTCTTTTGCCAGTCTGTCAGCCTCTTCGTTTCCAGGTATACTGCAATGTGATGGGATCCACTGTATTACAACTTTTTTGGATTTCTGGCATAGACCATGGAGTGCTGCTCTTAGGTCAGTTAGTTCTGTGCTGTTATTGCTCTTCAGTATTGAGACAAGCTGACTTTGCATCTGTGAAGATAGCTATTTGCTTCTCTTTATTTTCCTCCATCAGGAGCATTTCTGCTGCAGTTTTCAAAGCCTCTACCTCCGCTTTGAAGTTACTTGAAAATTTTCCAGTTGCCATTGAATGTGTTTTTTTTCACTCCATTTTTTAAATTTAGGAGAATTCCTCCTCCTCCATTCTCTATTGAATTTTTGGCTGATCCATCTGTATATGCATGGGTCCAATTCCTGCTTGGGTAATGTTCTTTTATGTAGTTTAGGGTTATTTCTCTTCTTTCGGTTTCATGCTGAGTGTTCTTTTTCTCAATACCAGGAATGTTTTCTATCATCTCAGGCAGTTGCTGCTGTCTCCAAGCTGGGAACTTGTGTGCATTGTGTATGGGCTTGACTGTTGATATGTTAAGTATAGGATCTGCCCTAATCCTTCGTTTTGCAGTTTCTACAAAGTTGCTACGCTTCAGTCTTCCCTTTCCAAAACCATTAAATCTGTTGTACATAGGGTGGTCTGTCAATCTTCTAAATTTTTCTGCTTGTTGCTGGGCTCTGCTATCTCTTCTATCCTGCATTGGTTGTAAACAAGTGATCTTTTCTAGTTCATTAATAGGCTGTTGTCTTCAGGCTTCCAGTTATGATTCGCATTCCTTGGTTTTGGACTCTACTTATTTTGTTAAAGTTTGACTTAGCTGCTGTTGCCCAAGCTGCAATGCCATATTCCAGTACTGGCCTCACCCGTCCAGTATATAACTTCTTGAGAACTTTCTCATCTGCTCCCCACGTTGTACCAGCAAGCTTTTTCATGATTGCCATTCTCTGCCTTGCTCTTGTTCGATTTTTCTCAACCTGTGTCTTCCATGTCAGGCGACGATCAAAGGTGACTCCTAGATAGTTTGGATTTTCTTCATGGCGCAATATTTTTCCATTCAATACCAGCTTAGGTTGCTGAGTTTTATTTGAGAGGGAGAACACTGTGCATGTTGTTTTCTCCTCACTTATCTTCACTAGCCATGATTTTGACCAGTCCTCTAGCGCTAATAAGGCTTGCTGTATTCTGCTGTTAGCTGTACTAATATATTCTTCAGATGTCCATATTGGTAGGTCATCTGCAAAGGAGGATGTGTGTACTCTGGCTGGAAAATTTTCTGTGATGTCATTTATATATGCTAGGAATAATGTTGGTGAAAGAACTCCTCCTTGGGGGACACCTTGCTCCAGCAGCATCATTTTGCTTGTTTGTCCTTGTACTTTTGTCCTGGCAGTTCTGTTCTCAAGGTAGTGGCTGATCCATTTATACATTTTTCCACAAACATGCATGTTTTGCAGTTTTACTTTCAGTCCTTCCTTCCATACTTTATCAAATGCTTTTTCTAAATCTATCCAGACTGCTAGTGTGTGCTTTTTCTCTTGGAAGGCATCCTCTATTTCCTGAGCTATATAGGTTATTTGATCTTCAGTGGATCTGTACTTTCTGAATCCTGCTTGGTGTGGTGTTAAGAGTTTGTTTTCTTCCAGATGCCATGTTAGCCTGCCATTGATAATGCGTTCCATTAATTTTCCTACACAGCTAAGTAGACTGATAGGTCGATAGCCATTTGGTTCTTCCAGGTCTTTTCCTTTCTTTGGGACTGGTATTAGTATAGCTTCCTTCCATGCCTGTGGGACTATTCCTCTCTTCCAGCTGTTATTTAGGACTGCTAGTAGTTTCTTTTTTGCCTTGTTGCCTAGTCCTATTAGCATTTCATTTGTGATTCCATCCTTTCCTGGTGATTTCTTCTTTTTTAGGGTATTCATTGCCTGTTCCATTTCTTCCATTGTTAGATTTGCCATCATATATTCTGCTGCTGTCTCTGTATTTCTATGATGTATCTGTTTGTCTTTGATTGCTTTCTTCTGTTCGGTTGTAATATCAATGTGGTTTGCATTTGCATAGTGTTCCATTAGTGCATTTGCAGCCTTTTTTGCTAAGCAAGGCATTTCCTTGTTTAATTGTTATTTGTTTGTTTCTAGGTCCTTCATTGTTCATGGCTTTCACTAGTTTCCATAGTTTGTTTCCATCCCTGTCAAAATTCAGGTTTTCTGTTTTTTCCCTCCAACAATCTCTTGTTGTTTGATTTACTGTTCTTTTATATTTTGCTGAGATGGCTTTGAGAGAGATATTCGCTTCTGTTGTTTGTTCTCTCTCTGCTGTCTTCCTGGCATCTTCAACTTTGTCCTCCAAACTTTGTAGTTCTTCAGTCCAGTATGGTTTGTAATTTTTCCTCGCTCCTCTAGGAATGGACTCAGTGGCTGCCTGTATTATCGCTCTGTTTAGACTTTCCACCATTTGCTTTATGTTGCCATATCGTGTATTTATGTTTTCACAATATTTGTCTGTTAGTATGGCAAATCTGTCCCAATCTGCTCGTTTGTAATTCCAGCGGGGCAAGGGCTTTTGCTCCTGTGGAACATACTCCATATTCATTACAAGCTTGATTGGTCTGTGGTCACTACCTGCTAATTGGTCCAGCACATGGCGATCGATTTTGTGGAGGATGTCTCCTGTGCAGAAAGCTAAGTCTGGAGTAGAAGTGGTAAGCCATCTTCTGGAGTAGAAGCTCGGTGTGTCATCCGCTTTGTTGAGTAGATGGAGATTTGAGTCTATTTCCCAGTCCTCCAATTCATCTCCTCTTTTGTCAGTATCTGGGTATCCCCATCTTTCTGAACGGCTATTAAAGTCTCCGACAATAATGCAGTTTGTGTCAGTTATTTTCATGTTTGAGAGTGTAAGGTCCTTATCTGCTGGGCTATACAGATTGTAGATTCTTATTTTCACGTCCTTTATCATTATATCAACACCTATAATTTCTGTTTGGTTGTCAGAGATCACAGATACTTCGCTGCAAGGTATTGTATTTCGTGTAAGTATTAGAACTCCTCCTTTATGTCCTTCGCGGTCGAAACGTGTGGCCTGATATCCTCTGACTGAAAATTGGCGATTGGCAGTTGAGGTGTGTCTCTTGAATGCATGCCACATCTATTCTATCTTTATGAAGACGCTGTGTCAGGGATTATTTCTTGTTATAAACTCCTTCGGCATTCCACTGTAGTATGTTGAGTGTCCTTGGTATTTGGTCAATAGCTCTTAACCTACTCCTCTGTGCCTTGACTCCACAGCACAGGGGAAGGTGACCACCAGTAGTCATGGGTGGACCCCCTCGAGGCAGGGGGCCCGGCACTATCACCGCCTGATGGGACTTCACGGGATTAGCACCATAACGATTAATTTTCATCTGTGGCATCATGAAATGATAAAGTTACGTTGCACTTCTTTGTCAAGCTTGTGGCTCAGTACATCCGATTTCGACAAGCACTTTTCGGGATGCTTTCCCTAGCCTTTGACTGTCCCCAGTCTACCTACAAGGCAGCAGGTTTGTGCGTCACTTCGTCTGGTCCCTCTCCCTTGACCTGTCCGACATGGGTGACCCTACCAGTAGCAGTGCTACCGTCGGCATAGCTCTTGGGGTCATTGGAATGCGCAAGCCCCTCTACCTCGCCAAGGTGGACGCACGGCAGAGGGGGGGGGGGCGTATTTAATATTTTCGGTAGTTGAGCGGGCCACAGCGTTATAAAATTATAAAAGTCGTGCAATATCATTCTTACCTTTCTTAACTTAAATTTTAAATTAGTTTAGAAAATCGTCATTAATGTAATTAATTTACAATTGTAACTGTTCTTCATAACCAGTTACTTAAGTTCAAATGCCAGTTTATCAATGTCTGGGTACAAATCTGTCATGCCCAAAGTCATAAGCGCAGCTAGATTACTGTCGGTGAGCCTGGAACGTTCTTTGTTTTTTATAACGCTCATTGCGGAAAATAACTGCTCAAGGCCTCGCGTGCCACTTTCTGCCTGCTGGCGGGCCACAAATGGCCCGAGGGTCGAGGTTGGGTCTGTCCTAGACCAAGGTGGTGGTGTGTTGGTCTACACGGTTTTTGCCTATACTGGGTAAATCCGTGTTATTAATATTGAAGTTATCAGTGAATGCTGAGGTATCTCACCTTTCTACTGCAGTAAAGAGTGAAGACCTTATATCAGCCACTGACCACTCAGAGCTCAACTGCTCCACCCAGGCCTATCAGACAGATGAGTATCACAAACTAACATCAAAACAATCGCCAAAATGCTATCAAAGGAATAGATTATCAATACAAACTATCAGAGATCTTAGGCCAGAACGTGTGTGTGTTACAATGGAGTGCTAGAAATACTGACAATTAACATTCATAATGTTAAATAATGTGTTATTGCTGGATGCCCATTGTGCATAACATCCAAATCATCCATGATAATATTTTAACTTTACTAAGGCGTTAGTTAATTTTTTTTTTTTTTAAATCAGAGTTACCTGTATGTAACTGTCGCTTAAAAGCGACAGTCGCTTAAAAGTCGACAGGGATGACTTCATTGCATCGGGTTTTATCCCATATGGCTCGGTCTCTTTCCGCAGCGCGGAAAGCGTCGCACAAAGCACGAACTCCGTAGCTCTAGCGACGACCCACCTGATACCTTAGTGGAATCCTACCAGATATGTCTGATCCAATACTAGGGAGTCTTGCAAGCCATTTCTAGTTTTCAATTAGTAGTTGGCAGCCACTATCTGGGGATATTTACGAGGGCGAGTCAATAAGTAAGTCACACAGTTCTGTGGGATGGCAGGTAAATGTAGTTGGTGTTTTCTACAGGTATCATTAGGTGACAGCGACATCGAACTTTATATTCCCTTTCATCATGTGGCGCTAGGTGTCTCATGCGCATGCGCAGCGAATAAACAAAATGGCGGCTGTACTTACGAAGTGTACAACCAAACAGCAATGTGCTGTTGTGCGTTTGTTTTGTGTGTGTGTGGGCAAAGGGACTGCCTGCAAAGGACATTCATTAGGAAATGCTTCCTGTTTATGCTGACAAATGTTTGTCCCGTAAAGTGGTGCATAGCTGGGTAGAATAATTTTCTCAAGGACGCGAATGACGCCGAAGTTGAATGTGAAATGAAAACGTGGTTTAGAAAACAGAGCACGCAATTCTATGCAGCCGGTTTGGGAGGACTGATACAACGATGGGATAAGTGCATCAATCATCATCATCATCATCATCATCATCATCATCATCATCATCATCATCATCATCATCATCATCATCATCATCATCATCATCATCATCATCATCTTCCACTTCTGCCGTCAAGCGTCGTGAGGAATAATTTGCGTTCCAGCGGTGGGCAGCACTGGATAGTGTCATTCCGTGTGATTGTACGATGTCTTTGATGTCGTCAATCCATTGTCTTCTTGGGCGTCCTCTTGGTCTTGTCGCAGATGATCTTAGATGTAAGGCCAGTGATGGTAGTTGTTGGTGTTGCAGTCTAACGACATGGCCAAACCACTTGATCTTCTGACCTTAAATAAATATGGCACAAGATGTTGATCCCACAGTCTGTCTGATAAAAGCATTTCTTACTCGGTCTCAGATTGTTAGGTTGGCAGCTCGCCTCAGGCATCTCATCTCGCAGGTGGTGATTTTACGAAGGTGTGATTTGGATAAATCAATGTTGGTGGAAATTATGTTGAGAAATAAAGGGACAATGTATGTATACAAATAAACTGGTTTCAAGTTTTTATCATATTTAGGTATTTTTCTACAGCCATTTGTGACTTACTTATTGATTCCCCTCGTATACCGCCACTCAACTTAACATACCACACCTTCTATGAACGCAAAACAATACACGTGTGTATTTATGAACTGTCTTTACACCCTTCATGATACGTGTGGTGTGTGTGTGTGTGTGTGTGTGTGCGCGTGTGTGATGTGTGTGTGTGTGATGTGTGTGTGCGTGTGTGTGCGTGTGTGTGTGTGTGTGGTGTGTGTGTGTGTATATCACATACTATTATAAAATGATCCGGAGATGGTGACAGAAGCAGAAATGTTGACAGGAGACAGTTCGTATGGAAAGAGTCATTCAAAGTTCAGTGGCGAGTGATGCCCTGGTAACTCTCTAGGAGCAGGAAGTAAGAAAAGTGTACAGAAGTGGTTGATTCACGTCTGTACGTTTGCATGTCTTGTATAGTCTGTTTCTGTTGCTGACTCTTGTTTTACTGACTCGTAATGGACCTGCTGTTTGCCGCGACTAAAGAAGATAATTTGGTCTATGTTAGATATGTCATCTTCCACTTCTTTTTCTCCCCCCTCCCTCATTCATTACTTCTCCTCGCCACCCGATCTTTCTTCTTTTTTCTCCTCTTCCTTATCCTCCACCTCTTCTTCTTTGCCTACTTCCTCTAACACCATAACTTCGCTTCCTCCTCCTCCTTCTTCTTCTTCTTCTTCTTCTTCTTCTTCTTCTTCTTCTTCTTCTTCTTCTTCTTCTTCTTCTTCTTCTTCTTCTTCTTCTTCTTCTTCTTCTTCTTAACTTCCGGTCCCCAGCATGGCGGTTAGGTATTGAACCGCTACGACCTCTGGAGTATTTATCTTTGTGGTTGCTGTTTGCATTTCGCATTTTCCTTATGTTGGACCGTTAGTATATGGTTCCGTCGCCCTGCTACTGAGTGAGTGCGTGGCGCGACTCTGTGAGTTGTGATATTCACGTGGAATGCTTCTACATGTCCGCTTTTGTTTGTACAGTGACCTTCATGTTCGGAACAATGGCTACCGGCTGTTACTGAATTGACTGATTTGCCTTTTTGGTTCACGAGTGCATTTTTCATGAGACGCATGGGAGTCGGTGCTGGAGCTACGGAATTCGTGCTTAATGCGACGCTTTCGGCGGGTCGTCCTGTGGATAGAGACAGAGCCATGTGAGAAAACCCGGGTCAATGAGGTCTTTCTGGTGACTGCCGATTCCATCGACGATGAGCTGTGGTTTTCGTGGAGGACTTTTGTGTTGGCATTCTGGCGGCGGCATTATGTACAGTGTATCTGTGCGGGCTTTTGGATTGCCGAGACTCATGTCTGTTCCACTTTTCACATTGGACATTGGGGAACATTTTGTGTGATATTCACTGGCACAGGAACGGAGCATAATGGGGACGACCCGTTGCCGTGAAGTTGGAACCTCGACTAACTAACAAATTAACTTCTTCTTCTTCTTTCTTCTTCTTGGCCTTACGATGCCAGACCCTTAGTTGTACAGACCAATCGACACCGTTGGATGATCTGGTCAATGTCACGCCGGTCGCATTCACTCCCCAAGACATTTATTGGTACCTATCTTAGGCCTCGGACCCCGGGTAGATTTTACAAATCCCGTGTGGATCGAGCCCATGACCACAGGTCCCAACATTACGTTTATTACCGCAAACCCTAACACACCCACCCACACACACCCACACCCACACACACACACACCCATCAACACTCACACCACCCTACCCCCCCCCCCCTCCCACTCACCCATCAACATCCACACCTAACCATCCACACACACACATCAATATCCACACCCACCCACCTACACACCCACCCACCCGCCATGATTCACACACACACACACACACACACACCCATGCACCCACACACACACACACATCCATCAACATCCACACACACGCACATATATCCATCCACCACACCCCCCTCCCACACACACCCATAACTCCCATCCCCACACACACACACACACACATATGTATCCACATCTAGACACCCCCCACCCTCCCCCTCACACGCATGCACACACATATATATCTACCTACACACACAGACACCGCTGTTGAGCTACACACATTTTGTAATCTGGATATTGT
This sequence comes from Cepaea nemoralis, assembly GCA_014155875.1. Classification (NCBI taxonomy): domain Eukaryota; kingdom Metazoa; phylum Mollusca; class Gastropoda; order Stylommatophora; family Helicidae; genus Cepaea; species Cepaea nemoralis. The sequence goes on from JACEFZ010026259.1 coordinate 65,573, forward strand.
GAGCAGGCCAGAGAAAACCAAACAATTGTAGGATCCGTGGACTTATTATTGTAACCTGGCAATTAAAAACTGGTTTATAGAAACACTTGTTTTTGTCGCTGTCTCCCGCTGGCCTCAAATCTACACTTCCCACGAGCTGTGAGCACTTGAGGTCTCTTAAAGGTTCAAGGACTAGTTTTTGGTATTTTGTCCAATCTTATATCCTCCTGCTTCACCTCATTCTCCCGATCTGCGCCTTCCCCTCTTGCTCATCTTAAAACGCTTTAACCCTTTAGACCCATGAGTCTTCATAATTATTTCATTCCATAATTGTCAGTCAGTTGGACTAAAATGTTGACTTCTCGTCTTTAACTTGGGGTCGTAAATTATAATTACCTCATAAATTGGAGTGGGTTCGCCTGATTGGCAAAGGACACTGGTTATAGGGAAAACGGGTCCTCACGCAAAAAATAAGCCCAGTGTAGTCTACGCTTGAGTTCAAAAGACTTCTGAGTGGTTCAGTGATTATTGTATGGTAGATGTTTACACATACACCGTCGATTCTTTTTACATGAAGTCATCAGTTCCCTTCCTCATCTTATGTTCCTGTCACAAATGAGAGCAACTAGGTACTTATTGTGACCCCATGCTTTGGGAAGCTGAGGTGGCAAGAACATTGCCAGGTCCCACACTGGTCCACATCGAGAAGCATCTGTCCTTGATGCGGCCTACCAGCAGACTACACTGGCCGAGATCAAGGAGCATCTCTCCATAGTGCGGTCTACCTTGACTGGATTCACAGCTAGCATTCCATGGATTCACCTACCTCTCCATTGGAGTGATGATCTATTACCTGTCTTTTGTTATCTAGCTGGTTCCTCAGCTTACAGATGAGACGGAGAGCTCCGCAATATGTCTTTTCAGTGTACTGGACTGAAGATTTGAAACTCACAGACTTGCAGATGATTCTCAGCGAACCAACCAGCCAGCGAACCACCCAGTCAGCTAATAAACCCACCAGTCAAGCAGACACTCAGGCAACCAACCAATCAATCAACCAAAAAACTAACCAGGCAAGCAGGCAACCAAAACACCAGCCAACCAGTCAATCAGCCTGTCAACCAAACAACCAACCAACCAACCAACCAACCAACCAATCAACACATCAACTCTGCAGCTAATCAACCAGCCAGCCAGCCAGCCAATCAACCAACCAACAAACCAGCCAACTGATCATCCAACCAACCGTCCAACTAATCATCAATGAAACCAACCAACCGACCGACCGACCGACCGACCAACCAACCAACCAACCAACCAACCAACCAACCAACCAACCAACCAACCAACCAACCAACCAACCAACCAACCAACCAACCAAACAACCAGCAATGTATAGCAACTCAATCCCTCTGTGAAACACAGAAGACGCTACAATCAAAAAACCGTTACAACAGCACCGCCCGGGCTATCTGCTTCTTACAGCAATAGTCCTCTAAACTCCGCCACAATAACTATATTTGCCCAAGGATATCGCTTAGCCTACTGCCAACCTGCCGTCCCACTTAAGACGGGCTGCACGATGTGGCTGCTTGTACCAAGTGATCGCGTGTCACCTATTCAGAACCGCTTTCCGGTGAAGTCCTGGTGACTAACCAACCTCATTCACATCCATACAGCTCACTCGTAAGTATGGCCTCTGTAGCAGACACACCACCTAACGTGTTGAAGCCAAGCATGACATCATGACATCGCACGTTATTTTGACAACTGCCCTCGTGGTTGCATTATTCAGCAACGCCATTTTGCTGTTGCTGCTGATTTTACAATCTTCAAATATGGACATTTTTAAATGCCAGCGTCAAACTTTACAAGAAGCTTCCAGAATTGTTGGAAATCACTTTTCGGATTATGATCAGGTGAATCGAGATTTCACGAATTTACCAAACGCATTCTCAGAAAAGCAAGATGGACAGGCTACTGCTACCTATAGTGACATTTGGAAAGATGAAGGCAGAGACGAAAAGTTCAATAGACTTAGGTTTGCTAAGCAACCATTACTTAAGTCGAGCAACAACAGGAAACACCTGAAAAGCGATTATACGGATGTTATGGATACTTCTGATTTCATTACTCGTGTCGAGAAACAGTTTACTGTTGTCATGAATAATGTTCGAAAACGAAATGATGCTTTGTTTGTTCGCTGGAAAAACACCGAACCGAGATCACCATTACAAGACTTGCTGCTCATGGCAAAGATGCAAAACAATGATCGAATGAACAGTGGAGCTTTAATAAACGCAGCAGAAGTGAATATCGCTAATAAAGATTCTGATGCCGATGAAGATGTTGGCACAAGTCAGTTGAGTTTTGAAGATTCACCAGACGATGAAGCACCCAGTTCCAACAATCAAACTCCACATTTACAGTCGCTGAGGAGAAACAGAAGAGAAGCAGACGTCCCGACAAACATGACCTCAACAGTTGAAAGGCCACCCTCCCAAAGACTGCACGAAATATTTTCTACATTCACAGACAGCGAACTGGGCAAGTTTGATCCTGCAGTTTACGACCTGCTGATCCCAGCTCTGGTGCACTTCGAAACGATGGCAATCAGGTGAAGACGGTTAGTGGTTTGTTGAGGTTAATATAGGGTGTAATTTTAATGAATGTGGGGTGTTTGAAAATATTGCCGTTCCAAGTTTTGTATTTACCTTTTATACTGCATGATGAGTTCTCCGAGGGTAAATACAAAACTTGGAACGCAATATTTTCAAAAATCGCACAATCATTAAAAATACACCATATACTTCACAATTGTTCTCCATAGGATTCTTTCTTTAACACCACGCCCTCCTCAATCTTTCACACATGTAGGACATAACAAAGGCCTCCGGGATGTTTTCCATACAATTATTTCTTTGTGTCTTTTACCCCGCTTTCAAGTAAGCTTGTTGCATATAGAAATAAGACTCCTAGATGTTTTCTCCTGGGAGTTTCCATTCAATTTTTTCTCTCACTTTGTCTTCCCTCACTGTTTCACACCTGTAGAAAGCAATATAGACATCCTGGGTGTATTCTCCTGGGTGTATTCTCCTGGATGTATTCTCCTGGATGTTTTCTTCTAGATGTTTTCAATATAATTCATTCTTTCACTCTGTCTCGTCCCGCTCTTTCACACCAGTAGGAAACAATACAGACCCCCAGCATGGATTTTCTTGGAAGGTTTCTCCTGGATGGTTTCTCCTGGATGGTTTCTCCTGGATGGTTTCTCCTGTGTGTTTTTCCATAGAACTGTTTCTTTAACTCTGTCTCTCCTCACACTTTCACACATGTAGGAAACATTACAGACCCCTAGATGTTTTTCATAGAATTCTTACTTTCACGCCGTTTCTTGTCTCTGTCACATATTTGAGATGTAACACATGCCTTCTAAATATTCTTGGTAAATTTTGTTCTATCCTTCTGCCTGTCCTCTCCTTTTTGCACACAAGGGAAGAACTTGATCCTGCATGCATGTTTCTGGTAGAATTCTTTCGTTTTCTTTTGTCTTTTCCCTCTCGTTCAAATACATTTGGAAAGTAAAACACCAGGCTTGAATGTTCTTGTTAGAATTCTGTCTGTCATTCGGGCCGACCCCATGTCTGCCATACATTTGGTAATTAAAACATCCGACTTGAATTTTCTTGGTGAAAGTGTGTCTTTCAATCTGTCTCTCCCGTATCTTCACACATTTGAAAGTATGAAAAAAAGGGGGGGTGGGGGAGGGGGGGGGGGGCTTCAAATGAATTGCTGCTGTTGGATCTAGTTTGGAAAAAACAATAATTAAAGAACAAATGTATCATTTTTCGATGTAGTCACCACCGCGTTGAATGCAAGTCCTCCATTGCCGATAAATTGCTTGGATTCCTGTAGAAAAAAATTTCTCTTGGTCGCGTCTGTAATCACTCATACACCACCTGCTGTATTTCTTCATCGTACCGAAAAGTCTTTCCTGGCACTGACTCTTTGAGTTGTCCATACTGGAAGGAAATCACTTGAGGCTAGGTCTGGCGGGTACGCGGAATGTGGCACACACTGAAAGTTAATGTTTCGATTGTTTCAACCGTTTTACAGGGTCGAACATAGCCAAGCAATACATCTGCTAGTATGTCTCGGCAGAGCTCTTTCTTTTCTTCTATTTCTCCTCTCTTTCACCCAGTCCCATATTTTTATTGACCAAACGGCACTCGATGTCTGGTGTGGTCAGTATTGCGCCTTTACTTTCTTGAATACTTCCCGGTACCCATGCTGGGGTAGCTGTACTGGAAGGCTCATGTCAATTTAATCAAAACATCTCCACATCCAGAGGGATTGGAACTCTTGATCACGGGACGGCACTCATCCATGCTAGCCACCGCGGCCCTTTCATGCATATAAAAAAATGTAATAATACATATTCCTGAATGTTCATATTAGAGTTCTTTATTTCACTGTGTTCCTTTCTTTTACTCTCCCTCTCTTTCACACAGATGTGTGGTAATTGATACAACCTTTCTAAATTATTCTTGTTAGAATTCTTTCTATCGCTCTTTCACACACACACACACACACACACACACACACACACACACACACACACACACACACACACACACACACACACACACACACACACACACATACACACACACAATACACACACACACACACTCTCTCTCTCTCTCTGTCTGTCTCTCACTCTCTCTGTAACACATTGTCTCTCTGTCTCTCTATATAAATCTTTCTCTAACATACACTCTCTCACTCTCTCTAACTCTCTCTCTCTAACTCTCTCTCTCACTCTCTCTCTCTCTCACTTTCTCTCTCTCTCTCTCTCTCTCTCTCTCTCTCTCTCCTCTCTCTCTCTCTCTCTCTCTCATCTCTCTCTCTCTCCAACTCTCTCCAGAATCAACACCAATGGGGATTATTCACAAGAAGCCAGGCACAGGTGGACTATAGCAATGCAGAGGTTAAACAATAAGAACCAAAGTTACAACTGTTTCCTTGTTGTGGGATAAATGATCGCGCACCACAAGGGACACTTCTATTTAATAATTAGTGTGTGTGTGTGTGTCCTTTCGCTTTGTACTCAAGCGTAGTCCATACACGTGCTGCTTCTGTGCACTGGACTAATCTTCACGTGTGTTTTAGCTTTCCCTAATACCGTGTCCCTCGCCACTAGTCCCATTTCGACTTCTGAGGTAGTTGAAATTTACGACCCCCAATTCAAGAAACCAACATTTTAATCCACCTGACCGGTGGAGTTTAACCCGCTACTTTGGCATCAACACACATGATGTTTAAGAAGGTGTCTCTTATCCATTCGGCCAGGCTGACCTTCTGTCTAATAAATGACCTGTCACTTTCCTCTCCACAGGGAAATGGACAGCCTGCATTCCATCATAATCTCAATTGACCTTAGGCTAGAGAGTCTGGAGAACTCCATGTTGAATTTCCTCCGAGGACACAGCGTGGAGCCCCAGGCTGACCCCATTGACAACAAGTCGGAGCCAGACAGCCCAGCACAAATCTTCGACAGAAAAGAAGGATTTCTGCCGGCTACAAACAATTCAGAAATATTTGAATTAAATTTTTTTGGTTTTTTTTTAAACTTTTTCCCCTTGAAAAA
>JACEFZ010026260.1:0-234885 GCA_014155875.1 Cepaea nemoralis
TTCTTGGCTCGGTTCCTTTGCAGTGTTTCATCTTGTGGCTAATCTGCGTTCTCTTGCATAGCTTTAATGTTGGTTTTTTTGTTTCGGATTACTTCAATTTCAACGCGTTCAGCAGCTCTCTCTCCGCTTTTAATGGTGCGTAGATTTCTTCGTTTTCCTTTTCTATCTCCACTTCCACTTCGTTCTGATAATTTGCTGGATTAGACATTTATTTCAGCAAGCAGCTTTCATTATCGATTGTAGGTGTGCCGGCGGTGTTTTGGAAGTAGATTGATTTGCTGCTTTAGCTCATCTATCTGGTTCTTGCAGTTGAGCTTTTTGCGGATGTGAGATGCTTGTAGGCTTGTTTCTCGCACCTCCACCTTGCTTTCGTTGTTCGATGGTGTCGTGGCCTTTGGTTGATTTTGGTTGAAACACTTTAACGTCTCGTGTGTTGCAGGTACGGACAGCACAAGGATCTTGGCTCCCATGCTTGATTGCCCAGGCAGTGTTTGGCGCACTTTCGTTCCTGTTGTGGATTATTGCTCGGAAGATAAGTCCGTGTTCAGCTTGGCCAGCGGACACTCTTGAAGGAGTGGTGATCGGCGCAAGAGAACAGTACCGGCAGCAGAATTCCGTATTGCTGCGGCATGTGCTCGCTCCTGCCGCGGCCCTCTGATAATCTGGAACATCTGGCGTGATCCTGGGATGAATCTCTCTGGCTGTTGCATTTCTCTTGTTTGATCGATACTGTGATGGCATCGGCTGCCCTCTGTCGTGTAACCACCGCCAAGGTTGTGGGAAGCTCGAAAAGTAGGTGTGAGGAGCCGCTCCGCCTTCAAGAATCGGGGTAGTAGTGAAAGATTCTCTTTCTCGTAGACTGCTTTACAGGATTTCTCGTCCTCTGAATATCCACTTGGATACGATTGATAACCGTTGGAGTCGGTGTTTCCGACTCTGGTTTTCTTTCTCCTCCATATGCTTCTCAATGCACACCCGCGCTTTGGACATTGTGTCCTAGTATGTGTGGTGGGCTGTCGATCTTCTCCCTCGTGGTAAAGCTCCATCCAGTAATAGCTTGTAGTCCAGTAAATAGCTGTATTGTAGTTTCAGGTTCTGTTGAGCAGCAGCAGGCGGGATCTCTCCACATTCATCTCTTGATGGTCTTGTCGGCTCACGCTGCCACATCTTGGATACCGCCGTGCGTTCTTTTTTGTTGTCTTGCAACGTGACATTATCCTCCCCCGTATCGTGTACTCTGACTGTTCAGGTGACTGGCTTGATTTATTTTTTTTTTTTTAAAAAAAAAAGCGCTCGGCAGTTTTGCGATATGCATCGTGATGGACAAAACGAATGTTTTTCTATCTCCTTATATTAGTTCCTATTAGCGCAGACCGCTTGGCGATCTAGGAGTGTGGCGCATTTATGTTGTGTAGAACACTTGTTTATCCCGAATTTATTCTCTTAGTATTGTGTAAAATAAGCTGTCGGTGTCCGGTAAGCGGATTTCGTTTATATGAAATTTTCGCATATGCCAAAAGCCAAAACGATTAAATGTGGCCCCCGAATACATAATTTAATCAGCTTTTTCGCGAACTGCTTTTTCAAATACAGGCACATTTATACAAACTAGCGGACCCGGCACGGCTTAGCCATGATCCTGGCGGGAGCATCTCATTTAATTCTATAGGTAGTCAATATTAAGTTATCGTTCCAGTTACCGACTATCTGTCTGTCTGACACGGCCCGCATCGACCAGCTCCTGGTCTGTTTCGTGGAGCATCTCATTTATTAATCATATATAAAGTAGTCAGTATCTAGCTCCCGTCCTCCGTGACCGACTATCTTGTCTGTCTGTTGTCTGATCCGGCCCCGGCTTTCTCTCCCAGCCCCTGAGTGGGAGCCATCCATTTAATTCATATAAGTTAGTCATATAAGTTACCGTTCCGGACTGTCTGTATGTCGTCTGTCTGTCTGTCTATCTGTATGTCCTACCTCTCTGTCTGTCTGTTGGTCTACTCATTTATTGGGCTTCAAGAAACAACCTAGATAAACGAAGACCAACTTCAAAAAAGCATTAGATAGAAAGAGCACTTGAAAGATCTTTTAATCTTTACCCCAACTACTAACTTGGGGTAAATGGAGCGGCGGCAGCAGCAGCAAGCAGCAGCCAGAAGAAAGAAAAAAGAAAAAGGAGGAGTAGGAGGAAAGAGGAAGGGGAGCGTAAAAGTGGGAGCTGGGAGGAGGAAGAAGAGGCGGTGTGGAGGATGGAGGAGGGAGGGAGGGAGGAGGAGGAGGGAGAGGAAGGAGAGAAGGCGCGGAGAGAGGAGGCGGGCGGGAGAAAAAGAGGAGGGGGAGGAGAGTAGGGAGGAATAGGAGGGAGGAGGGAGAGATTAGAGGATGAGAGAGGAGGATGGAGGTAGAGGAGGGAGGGGGAAGGAGGAGGTAGGAGGGGTGGGGGAGGAACGGGAAGGAAGGAGGAAAAGGAGAGAGGAAGGAGGAGGAGGGAGGAGGAGATGAGAGGAGGGAGGAGGAGGAGGCGGGAGAGGAGGAAGGAGAGGCAGAAGGAGGAGGACGGGAGAATGAGGGAGGAGAAGACGCCGGCGGCGGAGATAGGGAGGAGGAGGAGGGAGGAGATGAGGAGGGAGGAGGAGGAGGGGAGGAGGAAGGAGTAGGGAGGAGGAGGCGGGAGGAGGCGAGGGAGCGGAGAGGGAAGGAGGGAGGGGAGGAGGAGGAGTGAGGAGGAGGGAGGAGGCGGAGGACAGGGGGAGGATGGAGGGAGAAGGAGAGGGAGGGGGAAAGGAATGGAGGAGGAAGGAGGGGGGAGACGGGGGGGAAGAAGAGGAGGAGGAGGGTAGGGGGAGGAGGAAAGAGGGAGAAAAGAGGGAAGAAGGAGGAGGGAGGAAGGGAGGAGGGGAGGAGAAAAGGAGGGGAGGAGGAGGGAGAATGAAGGAGGGAGGGGAGGAAAGGAGGACGAGGGATGTTGGAGGCAAGAGGGATGTGGATGGAGGCGGAGGAGGGAGGAGGAGGAGGGAGGAGAATGGGAGGAGGTAGCGGGAGAGGAGGGGGCGGAGGAGAGAGGATGAGGAGGGAGAGAGGAGGATAAAGGAGGATCAGAGCGAGAGGATATATATGAGGATGGGAGGAGGAGGGGTGATGAAAGAAGGAATAGGGGAGAGAAATGACGCAGGAGGTTTTGCGGATTCGGTCTGAGGGTCTTACTTTTATTAGCTGGAGGCTTGTAGGTCTGGCGTGAGGGAGGGTTGTGGGGTAACTGTTATGATAATTCGAATGCTTGTTATTCTGCGGTATTGTGTGAAGGTTTTCGTAAGTCTTCTGCTGAATGCGGTATATCTTTTATGGTATGTATTAGGAGGTCTTGCGGATAAGTTGATGCGGTTACTAGATGGTAGTAGGAGGCTCGGAGTCGTTCTTACTCCTGTTTAGTCGGTCCTTACAATCCTTGATTTTGACAGGATATTATTATTGTATTCGTTCTCTGTAGTTATTCTGCTAATTGAATTCTTCTTGTGGTGGAGCAATCTACTTCTTCTTAATACAGCTTCTACAGAGGGGAGGACGGCGGAGTGATCCAGATGTATGAGGAGGATGGGAGGAGGTCTATGTGGTGGAATGTGGATTGGATCTTGTTCCTTAGTTTTTTTCTCTTTTCAATCTAGTAGTGTAAATACGTCTTGAGGGAGGAGGCAAGGAGTAGGATAGGGGAACGGATTATAACGCATATGCTGTAGATAACTGCAGCCGGAAAAGGGGTTGGGTCTGTCTATATATCTGACCGAGCGCGGCACCTCTTCGACAGCTCCGGGCGGGTAGGTTAATCATTAAATTCAGACAAAAAAATAAAGTGTAACTTGAAACGAAGGTCCTTCCACACACCATCATTATTAATAAGGAAAACCGTTTCTAAAAATCACCTGACATGAATGTGAGATAACTTCGTAAGCATTAGAAAAGATATGAGTTACAATGTGTATGAATTATGCATTATTTTTATGAAAAACTTTGTGAAAAAATGCCTTAAATGATCTTGGTATCATTTATTTATTATAACTCATTATGCCGGTGACAAACGACAGACAAAGAGTTTATAAATCTTTTGAAAACGATGCAACAATATGACTATAAGTTATACAGCAATGTTATTAAAAGTTATGCCCCTTGAAATAACTTTTCTAGAGTTAAGTTCCCCTCGCTGTATTATAAATTACAATTGAAAAATGAAAAATTAAATAATATTAAGTAAGCAGCTGATTTCACACTAAAAAAATATCACAGTTGGCTGCGCTGGGAATGAAAGGAAGACGTGTGTAGAAAATTTCATCTCAATCGGATAGGGCCGTTCGCGAACGCAATAAAGGACACACACACACTATAACATCCTTTTCTTTATATATAAGATGTCGGCTATTTTTGGAAATTGCGCGCTTCGTCAGTATTAGAATTTGAGTATCTCACCCCCCCCCCACCCCCCCCCCCCCCCCCCCCCCACAAAAAAAAAAATTAATTTATAATTTCTTTGAATTCAAGAATGTCATGGATAGACATTTTTATTAATTCAAGTACGGACATTAACATACAGAGGAAAATTGCAGCTTTTTCATTTATAGTGTAAGAAGTGCTGTTATTCTCTAGATATTTGTGCCAACTTTGTACATTAATACTTTTGGTTATTTACATATTTTCTGGATCATACATATGCCATATTCAACGCTAAAACATATTTGTAATATTGTATTGTACATTGCAATTTCATTACCATATGCTCAAACTCTTATCTGGATAAGAGGAATTTCTGATAAGAACTACGTCCCTTGTGTTTTCTCTTATCAGGTCTGCACAGTGTAATGTTCTATGTTTATAAGCATTGTTGTTAGTTCCTCTGTTTTTTCACAAACAAATTATTCATTATCTTTATATCTCAATAACAGACAATTAATTCACTAACGCAGTTTGTCTACTTACAAACAATATGTTCACAATTTATGTTTATTTCTATTAAAAGACAATTTATTCACCTCTGTATTTGTCTATTTACAAACAATGTATATTCACAACTAATTAAGACCTAGAAGTGTAGATAAAGTAACTTACATGGCTCGCACTCCATGCCAGTATTTCTGGTAATCTGTGTGTTCACATGTGGCGGAACTATAATGATCCACTATCCCCTAAGAACTAACTATAATTCACTGTTCCATGATCCAGTATTCCGTGATATGATTCTCTTACATATAGATAGAAATACAGATGCTCTATTTATGATTCTCTGACATATGGATGTCATATTAATGATTCTCTGATGCACATATGCTCTATTTATTACACTCTGACATAAAGATGTTCCATTTATGATTCTCTGACATACAGATACTCTATGATTCTCTGATATACAGATGCTCTATTTACGATTCTCTGACATACAAATGTTGTATTTACAATTCTCTGACACATATATGGATGTTCTATTTTTGATTATCTGACACACAGATGTTCTATTAACGATTCTCTGATATACAGATGTATGATACAGATGTTTGATTAATAATATATTTCTTGTTCAACCCCGCAACCTTGTTTGTTGACATTAAGGCATCGGTCCCATTGCTGGTGTGTGTCACTGGCAGGATTGAAGGCTGCTTGCCAAAGTAGTCACTAAACAGTGCACAGACTGGGATATCATAGTTTAACATCTTAGCCTTACTGAAGATGGACCGCACATCCTACACCATATCTGTTGGAAACGAACATTTTTACAAGCCTTCAGTGCATTGTGCATGTGGTACTAGACCCGTATGTTAAAAGACCTATTGGCACTCAGTGGCTGATGTGGCCAGGATCCTGTGGTATTAGACCCGTATGTTCAAAGACCTACCGACACTCGGTGGCTGATCAGTATCCTGTGGTACTAGACCCGTATGTTCAAAGACCTACCGACACTCAGGTGGCTGATCAGTATCCTGTGGTACTAGACCCGTATGTTCAAAGACCTACCGACACTCAGTGGCTGATCAGCATCCTGTGGTATTAGACCCGTATGTTCAAAGACCTACCGGCACTCGGCTGATCAGTATCCTGTGGTACTAGACTCGTATGTTCAAAGACCTACCGACACACGGTGGCTGATGTGGTTTGTATCATATTGGCCGGCCTCTTTACTTTCCAAGACATTTCCTGGTACCCATATTAGGCTAAGAGAGTGTTGAGGTGCTACATAGAATCTGTACTTTTGTGTGTATGTGAAGCGTGGGCAATGAGCAGACAAGCTGAATAATATTTACTGTCAGTGGAAATGTGCTCTCTGAGGAAAATGCAAAGAAAACCATGGACAGACAGAAAAACCAATGAGCAAGTCCTACCAGAAACCGTAAAATGATTAGAGAAACTAGTCGTAGACAGTCAACATTTTTTAGAAGAAATAAACTCGAGAATTTGGTGACAACTGGCAAGATTGAAGGGAAGAGAACAAGGGGAAGGCAGAGAAATAAATACCTGGATAGCTTAGCTGTCGAGACAAGAACTCAGAGCTAATCCACGACTCTGGCGATTGAGTGAAATGGCGAATCATGACCGCCTACAATCATCGGCAAAGCACATGATGGATGGATGAATACCTACAAGCAGATGAGGAAAGGCTATGAATGAATGACAAATTAATGTATGCACACAGTGAATACTGTAATTGATATTTATGTATTTATAGATTTCATTATATATCACAATACAACAGATATAGAGATGTTATATCTAACAAAGCATGTACATACATGAATACAACATGCAAACTGCACTACAATTTCAGCATTTTATTAGAATAAGAAAGACATAAACATTACCATTAAATGTTTCCCAATGATTGGGTCGAGAGATTCAAGTTTGGGCTCAGAGATTCAGCTTTCATCCAGAGATTCAAGTTTGGGTCTAAATGTTCAAGTCTGGGACCTAGAGGTTCCAATTTGAAATCTGGAGGTACAATGTCCTGACATGAAGGTTCAACTTTGGGACGCAGAGGTTCAAGTTTATGTCCAGCCGTGACAGTTTGGGTTGGAAAGTTCAAGTTTATCTTCATAATCCAGTCTATTTTTTTTTCGCATATCCCTTACAGGACATCACTGTCAACACCAGCATGTTACCGCTGTCGTTGATTTCTTGGCAAGATTACGCTCAGTAGTTTGCCATTGCTTTCTGAACGGCCTGCTCACTTATCCCGTAAGTTACCAATGCAACGAGAACCGCTTCCAATTCTCGCGCTCTGCATTACCCTGTGTGGATAAACGGGATTACGGAGAAAGTAATTTAACCCCTAGGCCAGGGAGACCGGCAATCCAGTCTATAGTCAATGAGAATAGCAGAGGTGACATGAGACATCCCTTTCTCGCTCCTGTCCTGATTCCAACTGCCTCTGTTCCAGCTGGTGTACATAAGGCAGCAGCAGAGACAAGACATCGACTTACTATAGGAGACACTTCGAAAGACTGATGGGGGAGAAATTCAGCACGGGACATGCCACTGGATGCTGATGATGATGGCAATATCAATAATGATATTACTAACAAGACTAGAGGTTAAAGAAAATACACTAATGATCAGCTTATTGTAAACATCAATAATGATATTACTAACATGACTAGAGACTAAAGTAAATTAATGACCAGAATATGACAAAATCGCCAATGTAGAGCTCATGGAGAGAACTAAACAAATTCCCGAGAACCAACAGGTGAGGAAAATCTGTTGGTGCTGGACAGGACATTCACTGAGAAAACATGAGGACAATTTAACTAGACACTCTCTTGTCTGGAGCCGACAAGGCAAACAAGATAGTGAGAGATCTAAAAACACACAGAGAATTGAATTACAGATTTTTTTTTTCCTTGGCAAAGGTGTTATTGACTTTCTCCGTAATCCTGTATATCCAAGTAGGGTAGCGCAGCTGCGCAAGTTTTGGTAGCGGATCACATCGCGTTAGTTACTTACGGGGGTATGTGAGCCGGTCGCTCAGAAAGCAATGGCAAACTACTGAGCGTAATCTTGCCAAGAAATCAACAACAGCGGAATTACAGATAGAAATGGATGGTACTGGGAGGACAAGGAGGGAGCCACGGGAGATAGCAACAGAAAAAGCCACGGGAGATAACAGCAGACAGAGCCACGGGAGATAACAACAGAAATAGCCACGGGAGATAACAACAGAAAAAGCCACGGGAGATAACAACAGAAAGAGCCACGGGAGATAACAACAGAAAATGCCACGGGAGATAACAACAGAAAGAGCCATGGGAGATAACAACAGAAAGAGCCATGGGAGATAACAACAGAAAGAGCCATGGGAGATAACAACAGAAAGAGACACGGGAGATAACAACAGAAAAAGCCACGGGAGATAACAACAGAAAGAGCCATGGGAGATAACAACAGAAAGAGCCATGGGAGATAACAACAGAAAGAGACACGGGAGATAACAACAGAAAGAGCCACGGGAGATAACAACAGAAAGAGCCATGGGAGATAACAACAGAAAGAGCCATGGGAGATAACAACAGAAAGAGCCACGGGAGATAACAACAGAAAGAGCCATGGGAGATAACAACAGAAAGAGCCACGGGAGATAACAACAGAAAGAGCCATGGGAGATAACAACAGAAAGAGACACGGGAGATAACAACAGAAAGAGCCATGGGAGATAACAACAGAAAGAGCCATGGGAGATAACAACAGAAAGAGCCACGGGAGATAACAACAGAAAGAGAGGCTTGGCATGGTTTGGTTCACAGCCCATGCCTAGAACACTGTGAATGTCAATAATGATATTACTAACAAGACTAGATAATAAAGCAAAGTAATAAACAACATATTGTGAATATCAGTAAGAAAAATACCACTAGAAGGAATAAAGACTAAAATAAATTAATAAATAGCATTTTGTGAATATCAGTAAAATAAATATTACTTGAAGGGAAAACGACTAAAGCAAATTAATGAATCAAAATAGTGCTTGTCGTGATCTCGTCTTGAATTATATGGACTAAATGAATAGTGATAATACAGTACAGGCCACTATCTAGAGTGGAGACTCAACACATTGATACTTACATTGTAACTATTAAACAAAGACTATATTAATGATAAAAGCAGTCAATTTTACTAATAACATAAAAAAGAGCAGTAATAATGTTTCCCTGACATATTCATGAGAAACTCCATTGCATAAATGAATGGTGTAAAATATTTCAAAACTGTCATCAGTGTTTGATACACAAGTATGAAACAATACAGTAAACTGTAGGATGACCTACAACGAGACCACATCTCAACCAAAATTTACAGTTAGCAATGAATACAATAAACTGTAGGCTGATCTCCAATGAAACCGTTTGTTAGCCATGTGCACATGTGGACTGGCCTCGCAGACAGCAGAGCACATACTCCAAGACTGCCCAAAATATAACATATCTAGGCAAACCTTCTGGCCTAGAGAGACGACAGTGGAAGATAAACTCTATGGACCACTGTGTGAACTGAAAAAGACAGTTAAATTCATACAAGAGACAACATTACAGATATAGACATATTTCAAGCGAACGAAAGAAGAAGAAGAAGGAAAACCGTTTTTTAACCAACAATTAAAATCAACAATGACAAAATTTACAATTCCACAAACTTTGAATAGCTAGGCTTCATAATTAAAAACAATGGGATCTGTTCAAAGGAAGTCAGAATGAGACTAGTCACAGCAATGTAGAAGTTAAAGAACATGAGAATCTATGGCACAGCACCAACAAGCACTTTGAAGTACACATTTGAAGAACATTTGATGTGGCAACATATCGATGAATCATGGACCATTTCATAACACTAAAGAAGAAAATCCAGGCTTGTGAACTAGAAGCTGTGTGCTTAACACTCTTGACATCCTTAACAACAATACTGACAGGTTACAACCATGGTTATTGTCATTTCTATCACATTTTAAGGTTTTAATTTGAATCCCTCTCGTACATATTGTAGCATGGACATGAACTGAGTGGTGAACACCCCCCCCCCCAACCATACAGAGTCTCTTCTGCAGTGTTGAGCTGCCCTTGAGGCAGACCCCCACCATCTGCCTCCTACAAAATCATGAAATCCTGCACGATGTCTGCCCCAAAGCCTCACAGTAGCAAGTGGTAGAGTCCCAGAGACCACCCTGTGAAGCTTCCAGCCATGTTGGGTTGTTGAGTTGTGGAATTTTGTTTGTGCTTCATTTTGTGAGTTTGGAAATGGCCACGCCCATTAGTTGCAGTCCTTGTTGATTGACATCACAACAGGCTAGATTATTATTTGAAACAATTGTAGATGATGGTGGTCCTTATTTGAACCACTGTGCAAGTGAGTCTGACAGTGAATTCAGTTCAGTAATGAATCGCCAGTACTAGCGGTGATAATGAAGAAAAAAAAAGTTGCATATCCTTTACATGACATCACTGTTCGTGATCTCTTGGCAAGTTTACGTTCAGTAGTTTGCCATTGCTTTCTGGATGACCGGCACCCATACCATTTTGTAAAAACCCAATACAAGGCGATCTGCTGCCAAATCTCCTGCAGCTGTGTTTCTAATACGGTATGCGGGGTTATAAACTGCATCCATAACCCCTTTGCTAGACAGTGAAAACACAGACTACAATACAGATATAGATCGAGTTGTTTGTTCAGGCTGCACTAATAGACCACACCTGTGACCAAAAGTTAGCTTTACAGCCAATTACAAACAAGATGGGTAGTATTGTATACAATCCTAAAAAGTACTTGGTGTGATGAAGCTGGGGCAATGGTCAACCCAACAAAGGCAACAGTGACTTGGTTCTCGTTGAATAATCATATTGTCAACAATCCAACACCAACTGTAATGCTGTGTTCAGAGACGGTGGTAAGAACGCAGGCAATGAATTACCTGGGGATATGGTTTGATCGAAGCCTTGCTTATAATGTGCACATAGACCAGGTGATAACAAAGGCCAAGCGGGGTTTGGCAGCGATGCGGGTGATGGCGGCAGCAAACTGTGAGCAGCGCCATCTATGTCTTCTGTACGAGGGGCTGGTCATGTTTGTTTTGGAGTATGCAATGGCAATCCTGACTGTCAGCCATAAGCAGATAGAAAGGATGGAAAGGATACAGAATGAAGCTATGCGCATTATTCTTGGATGTACAAGAGATACAGCATGCAGGGCGATGCGCTACCTTCTTGATTTTCCAACCATTGAAGAGAGAATGCAAGTTTGCAGGGCACGTGCCTACCTCAGAATTAACGCAAACACACAGCATCCACTGCATAGTGAAATCAGGAAGGTGAAGGGCAGCAGGTTAAAAAGAGGACGGTCGTGGATGGGTCAAGCCGAGGACATTCTTCAACAGGTGTGTTCACTTGAGGACTTAGAACCTGGCGAGGAGTGGGTGCAAGTGCCAACAGACTTCTGCACATCCTTTTCAGTTTGCATCCAACTAGATAGAAAATGCAAACAAGAAAATCCGGCTGCTGTTGAGGCTGAAGTACAAGCGTTGATTTTCGAGAATTCGCTAGACAGTGACGCGGTCATCTACACAGATGGGTCGGTCGTCCGACATGTGAGAAGCTCATGGGCCTTTACAGCTCGGGCCGGAGGGAGAATTGTGAAGGAGGACTCTGGTGCTTTCACTGAAACCACAAGTAGCCTGACCATGGAAGTCATGGCAGTAAGTAAAGCAATAACATGGCTCGAGACACAGACATTCACTAGGGCTTGTTTCCTTAGCGACTCAATGAACATGATCAAGAGGATAGAGGAGGGGTCGATCCGAAGAGAATGGTTGCTGCCTCTGAAGCGGTCTCGGCTGGCAAAGATTAGTTTCATCTTCGTGCCAGGGCATGCGGGAGTACAAGGAAATGAGCGGGCTGACAAGCTCGCAGGTGAGGCTACTGTTGAGGGCGGACGCGCCATGGACCAGGCTGACATTCTGAATGCTCTACGAGAAGTGAGACTTTTGCAAGAACCAAGTGATGACTGTGAATCTACAACAATGGCCAGACTGCGAGAGCAGCAAATTAAAAGAGGGGTGGCCAAACAAGAACACTACGCAGGAAGCCAAAGAAGATTGATAAACCAACACAGAACTGGCGTCGTTAGCCGCTACACGCTGCGGGATTTGCTGAGGAGGGGATCCGAGCACTTATGGACTGAATGGTCCGATGTGCAATGAGGATGATCTGTCGACTAACTAACTAACAATCCTAAACAATACAAACAAGTAAATAGGATATAAGACCCACCCCTTCTCCTCCGCGCATCCAGGCATGCAACATGTCATGAGGCTATCACAACACAGACACACAGCCGCAAACTGCCTTGGGAGAAATTATTACTATTATTATTACTATTATATTACTATTATTATTATTATTATTATTCCTTTGAATACAAATGTTATAGACGGGTTCTAAGAATATCTTGTGTAAAGAAAAGAACAAATGAATCTATACTTCAGGAGCAAAATGTTGAAGAGGATTGGCTATTAAAGATGATAAAACAGAGAAAATTGAAATATTTTGGTCACTTGAAACGTCATGAAAGTTTGGAGAGAACAATAATGGGGGGTGTCAGGGTCTTAAACTTGGCTCGCTAACCTAACACATGTGAGACAGTACAAGTACAACGTGATTTGCCGTAAGACTCAACGACACACCGTTCAATGGATTTATTTACAGATCATATACAGTACGATGATTACAACAATATATACTTGATACTTCAATACACTTACATCCACAATACAGCTCACAAGTCTAACTCTCAAGATGTTCAGACACTCGACTTTCAGGCACAGAAACCACACAACGCCTTTCTCTCATCATGCGTCCGTCCAAGTCCGTGTCCCAGAGCTGTCTGCCGCTAGTTCGCAACTTGCCTCCCACCTGAGGTGGCTTCACGAGGCATGCGTGCGTCTTGCGTCGTCCTTGCCTGACCGCTGGTCGCTCGTCAGCCAGCGATCTTGCAGGCAGGTAACTACCACTCGCCTGGCGGCGTAACGAAGTTACTGCATCCCGGCTGGGACCTAAGTCGCCTGGCGGGCGTAACGATGTCACTGCATCACTGTACCCTTTCTAGACTCTGACACGCTCCCCCGGCACTTTCATGAAAGATGTCATCTTTCATGTATAATATATGTACATACTGGGTTAATATTTTAACCTTGTCAGAGTCGACCCTTCTGTTGTTATATACATTGGTATCAAAATACAAATAAATACACATATGCCATAGAAATATATAAGAAATAGAAGTTGCATTCAAACGACATGTGGTGTTCAACCTTTAACACTTGTCAGGTTTCATCCTCTCGATGGCTGATTACCTCAATTGCATTAATGACCCAGTCAGATCGGTAGTACCAGCTTCACGCATCTACCTCGCAGCCTCCAAAAAAAACGTAATAATATGGTTCTTGAAACAAAAACCATCTGGCTAGACCGAAATACGGCTTTATATAAGTCGCATAAAACGCTCAAACCCTGACCTTATTTGGCCAGGAGCTCTTGTGTTGGTCTGCAATGTCGGCAACACTGTGCCATGCCCAGTAGATGGCTACCTGGTGTGTTAACAATCTGGCAACAACATGGCTATTTATATACAACACATTAGAGTATACATTTCAAATTATGGCCCTTTGTGTAATAATGTAATAACAAATAAATGAAAGGGGAATAATTTCAACATTTATGAAATACAATATCTTACAATAATTATTCTATTTCTTAGCGTCATCGCTTGACGTTTCTTCATACTAACGAGAAAAAGTCGGTAATATGAATACATTAATCAAGATATGATTCTAAGATTACACTACATAAATATACGAACACACAATTCGTGTATTCAACTTTGTTGATTCCTAAAGATTTTAGAATCGTTATAGCTTTTTGAACTTTTATTTGTCGTCTGCTAATTTTGCTCTAAATTTCTAACTAATCCGGAAGTACACACGAACACTAAAACAGCTGATGTTGAAGCTTGTAGAACACACTTGTTCCGGTCTGATGTAGTTACGGACAGTACAATGTTCTAATCGTTCAGTGTTGGATGTTTCACTAAAAAACCTTCTGGATTTCAGTTGACTGCAGTGGTGTAGCTGTCAAATGTTTAGGTCACACGTTCACACACGTATTTAAAATATCCCTGGAATGTTCCACACACAGATGCCACTGTCAAATTGGATAGTTCGCTTACGGTAAGTTTTTAAGCAAATGTGACACTGTTCTTGTTCGTGATATATACAATTAATAAAGTTCGCTTTCTACCACACACTACACAATTATACACGACAATCACTACATGAATTAGTAAAATAAGAACACTATATATATTTGGAGTAACCCCTATCACATCACATTGTAGACATTACACAGCATTTTGTGAATGGAAAAAAATTATTCACTCATGAATGGCTGTGTCGGTCTGAGTGTATTTGTACACACTGCACTCAGACATTGGTGCTTACTGGGTCGGTCGGACAACGGGACAAAAGATCGGCAATTGAGTTGGTTCTGCCTGGGATATGTCGAACCTCGAAGCTGTAATCTTGAAGTTTCAAAGACCAGCGCGCTACCATATGGTTTGAAGGTACCCCTGAATTTATAAATCGCAACGGGCTGCTGTCAGATTCCACGATGAAATGGCGTCCTAGAAGAAATCTAGACAATTTTGTTATACCCACCACTAAAGCTAGGGCTTCCAACTGAGGTATAGACCAAGCCCGTTCTCTGGGTTTCAGCTTCCTAGATACGAAGTACACGGGATGGAGGATGTTATTGTACTCTTGCAACAAGACTGCTCCAATCGCCACGGAGCTAGCGTCTGTACGCAATCTGAAAGGCAAATGGAGATTGGGCAATTTCAGGATGAGATTATTTAAACTATTATCAGAAAAACACGCTAGTACTTTATGGAATGCAATTTTTAGGCATTCATTGTTTACAATTTTCTCTGGTTTATCTTTTGTTAGTAAATTAGTAAACATTTCGGTCAGTTCGGAAAAATCAGGAATGAACTGCCGGTAGTAATTTATCAGTCCCAACAAACTTCTGACTTGTTTTTTTGTAGTCGGAAGTGAGAGTTTTAGTATCTTGGACACAATGTTATCGTCTGTCGTGACAAAGCCATTGGATATTTTGTACCCCAAGAAGGATATTTCCTGGTAGGCTATGTCTACTTTCGCAGGCTTTACCGTCAGTCCGTGCTGTCTAATCCGTTCAAATGTCTGTTCTAAAATCTTAATGTGCTCTGTCATTGTCTCTGTGTGAACACAGATGTCGTCGATATAGCAGATTATGTTAGGAATGTCTACTAGAAGGAGTCGTGTCATACGTACGAATGTGGCTTGAGCATTGACAAGCCCAAATGGAAGTTTGCACCATTCGTACAGTCCCCAAGGTGTGGCAAATGCTGTCAGATGTCTGCTCTGTTCGTCTACTGCTATTTGCCAATATCCTTTCGTCATATCTATCTTCGTAAAGAACCTAGCGTCTGTCAGTTCTGTCAGGAGATCGTCAGAGTTAGCCATTGGCTCAAGATCTAGAACAGTTATTTTATTCAGCTTCCTATAGTCGATACACAGTCTTATTGTGTTGTCCTTTTTGCGTACAATGACCATTGGAGATGAGAAGTCTGATTGGGATCGTCTTATGATGTTGTTTTTCTCTAAGTTGATGATCTCCTGATGTAAATGTTCTTTGTAATGTAATGGAATGGTGTATGGTCTGCATCTTATGGGTGTGTTTGATGTGAGTGTGATGTGATGCTGTACTAATTCTGTTTGTCCTGGGTTGTTAGAGAAGATGGTGTTGTACTGTTGTATAAGTTGTTTGCACCTGTCTGTCTCTGCTTGAGTTAACTTTGGGTTGATTTTAATCTCCTTCAAGCAGTTTGTCGTGTCTAATGCAGGTGTTGGAATTTCGTCACTAGCATCGTCATCTTCATGATCTATTATCACTGTACAAGCTGTCGTATCGTCTTGTTCGTTGTCTCTGTTGTGGTATGGTCTTAGCATATTTATGTGAAATATTTTGTGTTTGTCTTTTATTTGGATTTCGTAGTCTACAGGTGAAATCTGTCTCGTCACTTTAAAAGGTCCCTGCCAAGAATCAGTCAATAAGTGTCTGTCACTAGGTAGTAGAAGAAGAACGTCCTGTCCAGGTGTCAATGTTATTGTCCTGTTACCTTTGTCAGCATATTGTCTATAAGTAGCACCAGATAATTTTAGTGCATTCTTTGCAATAATACACGATTTGATGATTCTTTCACGCAATGATGTAACATATACGTATGATGATATGGGTTTAAGTACTGGAGTAGAGTCAGTTAACATTTGGTGATAAATAGTCAATGGGCCACGTGGTTTGGCACCATAGATAAGTTCAAAAGGAGAGAAACCGGTACTAGAATGTGGTACCTCGCGATAAGCAAAAAGAATAGCTGGTAGATATACATCCCAGTTATTGGGGTGCTCTTGCGTTACTTTTGCAAGCATGTGCTTTAAATCCCCGTTAAATTTTTCTATTACTCCACTAGAGTGAGGATGGTACGGGGAATTGAAACATTGCTTCACTCCCAACATTTTGGTGAAAGCTTGGGTAGATGCGGCGATAAACTGAGTGCCCCTATCAGATTGGATAGTATCTGGAAATCCTATCCGAGAAAATATATGGAAGAATACTTCCATTATATCATTGGCAGTTATGTTCTTTAGCGGAATAGCTTCTGGCCAGCGGCTACATTGATCAATGAAAGTTAGAGTATATTTATTCCCTCTAGTTGTTGTATGATTGAGAGGGCCCACTATGTCGACAGATAGTTTTTCAAAAGGTCGACTGGCTAAGTCAGTGACTTGTAACTTTGCCTGTGGGTGTTTACCTTTTTTTACCAGTTTCTGGCAGGTGTCACAACTTCTGCAATATTCTTTAATGTCATTGCAAAATTTGGGCCAATGAAACTGTGTTAATAATCTTGATCTGGTCTTGGCGTATGCCATATGCCCTGCAAGAGGTATATCATGGGCAAGATGTAAGGCTTGCTTGCGATAATTAGTTGGCAAAACAGTTTGCTCTGTTGTGTTGTCACCTCTGGTATAATACCTGGTGAGTATATCATTTTTCATAGCAAAATGCCATTTTGCATTCTTGGTTACCTTTGGCTTTTGGCCGATCAGATTAAAATATTTTGACAATGAAGGATCAGCTTTTTGAGCTGTTACACACGTTTCCTTCATGGTGTTAGTAGGTAGTGATACTGGGCTGAGCATTTGTATAGCCTCAGTTTGATTACTTTCATCTTGCACTCTAGCAGTAGCTCTAGTTACTGCGTTCACACATTCAATGATATCAGATGGTGATGATACAATGTTATCAATGATGTCATGAGATCTTAGTGCTACATTAGCTACCATACATTCAATAGGTGGTGTAACATTATCAATGATGACATTGGATGGTGATGTTATGCTATCATCAATACACAGAGATGTTATGTCATGAGGTTTATCATTCACCTCTGGTAAATTTCCAATTATTACATCACACACTGGGTTTGTTAATGCAGCGCACTTTACTTTCCCAGTGAGGAAAGGTGTTTCAATATATGCCCATGCTAGTGGGTATTTCTCAATATTGCCTGAGAATGTTCTGCATGTTACGTGCCTGCCTGTAATAGTCTGTAGGCATTATGAACGTTCTCTTCAGACCAATAAGTGAACTGCCCGTGTCACGAAGGACTGTAGCAGACTTGCCATTCACATATCCGTGATGGACGTTTATCCTGCCTTTAGAATCTACTACCAAATTAGCTTCTTCATTGGCAATAGGGATGGCGTGACCGCATGTTAAAATACCATCTTCATAAAAGGTGTTACAAACAGAACATTTATTTGCGCTAAACATGTCAAAAGCCTGTGCTGAGTTCACAGGATGTTTCTCTGGCTGTTCTTCATCTGACGACGAACTGTCAAACAAGGCGGCATTTGCTTTGCTTGGTCATTTGCCTACCTTTACAATCTTTCCGATGGTGTCCGTGCGCCTTACAGAGGAAACATTTACGCAAATTTCTGAAGGATCTACGCTCCTTATCTTGTCTGTTTACCATGTTTAGTAGGTAAGTATGATATCCTGGGTGCTTATCGCACATCTCACCCTGATGATGTGAAAATTTACAATAATTACAGTGATTAAACTTCTCAGAGGTAGGCCTATGAGGTTTCTGCCTACTATAGGGTTTGTCATAGTTAGCCGCTGCTACAAAATTTATGTCAGTAGCTTCACTGGCAAAACAATGTTTGTTGGCTGTGTAATACGCCGAACCACGTCTCTCAATCTCATCTACACTAGTGCATTCATTCTCTTGCAAAAATTTTGAAAATGCTGATGGAATGGATGAAATGATTTTATCTCTAATGATCAGATCTTCTAATCTTTGATAATTTTTGTCAATTTTAGCTGCTGAAGTCCATTTGGTAAATATATCTCGGACTAAGCAGAGGTAATCAGAGAACGTTTGAGTCGGTTTTGGGCTCAACTTGCTGAATTGTTCTCTGTAACCTGCCTCATCTAACATAAAATGTGCCATAATCTTAGATTTCAGATAATGGTAATCTTTTCTGAGGTCTTTGGGGATGGTTTCAATGACTTTAAGAGGTTCCCCTGATAAACTCCTCATATAAACAATATTCCATTCAGACAGTGGAACCTGGTAATGTTCCATTAAAGTCTCAAAATTTTGGGTAAAGGCTGCGATGCAGTCACCCGAGGTATAATTACGTACAATACCTTGATATTTCTTGTACTGGTTTTCTTTCTCCAATCTCTCAGATTTCTTAGACTCTTTGTTAATGGCAGTCTCAGTGTCAAGTTGTTTCATCTTCAACTGTAACTCAAGTTCTTCTCTCTTACTCTGAGCTGCTATTTCTGCCTTCTTTAATTCTGTTTCTTTTTCGATCCCGGCCTTTTTCAGTGCACTATCTATCTCAGCTTGCTTTGTCTTTGCAGCCAGTTCTAATTCGGTCTGTTTTGCTGCAGCTTCTGCTTGCTTTAAGGCTGTTTCTGCCTCTATTTGCTTGGTAGCCCTTTCAGTCTCTGCCTGTTTTAACGCTCTTTCAGCCGCTCTTTCATCGCGTTCATTAGCTTTCTCGCGAAGGTATTCAGAGTATTTATTCTCACTCCACTTCATTAATTCATCACCTGTTAACTTCAACTTTAACCCCATATCGATGAAATCATTTAATGAAGACATGATGGAAAATGTCAATGAAATACCAGCCACACAAAATATGTTATAAGTGGTTAGTATTGTAATGAACAATTTACAATTGATTTCTATTGACAATACGTGCCTAAAATTGCATCCTTAAAGTATGTGAAAAGAAAAAAATATACTCAAGTGCCCTGGATGCGGTGAAGAACGGTTGGAAATCGGGCTAGGAACTGTAGGGTCGCTACTTCGAAAATACAAATGACCTCTACGCGCACGGTTTCGGATGGTACGGAAAACCTGCTTTGTTTTTGGAGGAAAATAAATTAGCGTCTATTTGGTGGTGTGTGCCTGCTTGTCACTAAGTATTGATTAGGTTTGTATGGTGTTGAGTGTAATTGTATGTCGTAAGTTTGTCCGTCAACAATTTTTTTTCAAAAAAAACACAAGTTACTTTCTTTCCAAAACTTTCTGCGTTCTACAACTCAATTCACAAAGACAATCTACGTATATCTCAACACTCTACAACATTGATGACACATCACTTACATCAAGATGACATTCAGTAAGGACATAGACATCAAGTTTACAAGATGGCGACAAGGTCACAATGGCGACAAGGTCAAAACGGTGACAAGTTCCACAAATCACAAATGTTTTACACGCTTACAAGATCAAACAATATGTATGCACTGTACGTTTACGAATAGTCTTACACATGTTTAAACAATGTAGTAATTATCAAAATGAGCCTTCCACGATCACATTTACATGTACTATAAAGTTTGACAAAAATTCTAAGTTCACAAACTCTAGTTTTAAATCGTTAATCACATAAACACGTTCATTTCAAAGCCGGACGAATGCCACCATGTCCACACATGTCAGGGTCTTAAACTTGGCTCGCTAACCTAACACATGTGAGACAGTACAAGTACAACGTGATTTGCCGTAAGACTCAACGACACACCGTTCAATGGATTTATTTACAGATCATATACAGTACGATGATCACAACAATATATACTTGATACTTCAATACACTTACATCCACAATACAGCTCACAAGTCTAACTCTCAAGATGTTCAGACACTCGACTTTCAGGCACAGAAACCACACAACGCCTTTCTCTCATCATGCGTCCGTCCAAGTCCGTGTCCCAGAGCTGTCTGCCGCTAGTTCGCAACTTGCCTCCCACCTGAGGTGGCTTCACGAGGCATGCGTGCGTCTTGCGTCGTCCTTGCCTGACCGCTGGTCGCTCGTCAGCCAGCGATCTTGCAGGCAGGTAACTACCACTCGCCTGGCGGCGTAACGAAGTTACTGCATCCCGGCTGGGACCTAAGTCGCCTGGCGGGCGTAACGATGTCACTGCATCACTGTACCCTTTCTAGACTCTGACAGAGGGGTATATGCCTAGGAAGAGAGGAAGAGGAAGGCCAAAGAGAAGATGGGTGCAGGATGTGGCGGATGATCTCCAGATGGGTGTATCGGACGCGGGACATCTTGCTTGTGATTGAGAAGTTTTCTGGAAGGTTGTTATGGGTGCGAGGTTCTGCAAAGGACATACTACTGAAAGAATGAATGAACTATTATTATTATTATTATTATTACTACTATTGTTATTATTGTTGTTATACTGGATCTCAATTTACTAAATACAAATCTGCCAAGTGTTTTCCTGTTTTACAAATTTTGTGTGAAGACTTGCTTCAAAATATTATGAGATGAATATAATTTGATGGTGTTAAGTAGAAGCTCTTGTCATATATGTGAAGTGTTGTGTTGATCATTATTCAGTTAATTTAATTGGACTATCATCAAAGATGAAAGTACATTGCATTTATAAGTGAAAATATTGAATAATTCTCCCAACCCCTTTTTTCAAATTATTTGTTGCATATATCTAACATTACTTGGAATCAACGACTGGCAAGAGAAGGTCCACCAGAGAGACGAATGGAGACGGATTGTATTTGCAGCAAAGAACCTCAATGGCTCGGAAAGCTGAAGAAGAAGAAGAAGAAGAAGAAGAAGAAGAAGAAGAAGAAGAAGAAGAAGAAGAAGAAGAAGAAGAAGAAGAAGAAGAAGAAGAAGAAGAAGAAGAAGAAGAAGAATCTAACATTATACAGATTTGTTAAAATATACTAAAATATATCAATGTAGGAGTGTTTCCCATGCAACCCCCTTTTGTTTGAAATATAATACAACATATCTGTTACCATATTAACTACCTTTATGTCCAAAATAATGTACACCCTTAATGAATGTAAACACAGAAGCCTCAAACAAAAGGTTACAACATTTATTGGCTGGAATATTTCACTGCTTCTTGTCAGGTGCAAATTGCAGAGTTCTTCAAATACTTACTCACTGATGTTCGAATGATGGGCATTTGTTACTCTCATGTACACACCCCTACTTCCACTTTTTGACCATGCATTTCTGTTTGTGCAAATTTGCTTTTTATTTGGCATAGAATCCGCTAATTTCATTCCACATGTTGCATTCTCAGAGTTAACAAAATGGAACTTTTTTTTTTTTTTAAAGTATTTTGAGGGTAATTTTGTGTGACATCTTGTTTTCTAAAAGTTAGCAAAATCACGTGACGAGTAGACAGTCAAGGTCTTCTGGGCACATTACGGGGAGAAGTAAACCTGAAAACTCAGTGACAGCTGGAACGCTTGATGGGCATAAACAACATATATGCACACATAATAATGGATACAAATTAAATCGGTGTAAAAATAAGTAGAAGAAACCTGAAACATTAGAAACAACTGGCCAACATGATGGACAAACAGCAAGGATAAGGCACAGAAGTAAATACCTGGATGGCTTGGCCATGGCATAAGTGGGACAAGTACACAGATGTGACCTAAGACTAGTGAGTGTGTGAGACAGTGAACCATGAATGTCCACATCTGTCGACATGGCACATGATGATGATGATCACAATAGGACAATAGGAAAGCAGTTATATCAAACACTACTTCTATACAAACAGTAAACTTATAACAAGCTGCCACAAACATGTTTAATGCAAAAACACAATTCATATATAGTGTACTAAGGCAAAGGATGAACCGACACATAAAGCAGACATTATTGCCAAGACAAACAGACACAACTTGTAGTGTATATATTGGCAATATTTTGCATATTGAGTATATGTTTCAAAATTGTATGCTTGACAGATCATTAACAGCTTATTTGCTTACATCAGTGGTTCTCAACCTTTTTTGGCCCGTTCCCCCCTTCACCATATTTTCAGAACGTCATTCCCCCCCCCCCCCCCCCCCCCCCACCCCTTCCCTATAAAAATTTGGCCCGTGCCCCCCTTCAGCCATATTTTCAGAACGTCATTCCCCCTCTTTCATATTTCCTACCTAAAAATACCCCCACCCCTACACAGTATACGTAAAAATGGAAGGTAAATATGTTAAAACAGGTCTAGACATCCACATAAAACGTGATTTGTAGGTCTACTTACTTTATAAAATGAATTTTAGAAGGATGAGACGTGCATAACTGTAAAGTATGAATGGGAAAAGCAATATCAAGTAATCGGTTCTTGCATTAACGCGATCTTGAAATGATCTTCATTTCCCCCCCCCCACCCCCCCCCCCCCCCCTGGAAACCCTAAAATTCCTCCCTGGGGGGGGAATTCCCCACTGGTTGAGAACCACTGGCTTACATAATAATTAATAGTAATGAAATCTGTGTAAAAATAACACTGAAGTACACATGTGAGTATATTAAAATATATAAATATATAATACATGAATAACATTCAGCAAACTTTACAGCAGACATTAGTGTGAAATAATCAGGATTTGAAAGTATGTACCTGGGCTTTACAAAATGAGGTGACTAGTACCATTCTCTGCTGCCCATTCCTTCACCAACTAAAAACAAAAGTTAGGTTTCATATCCTTTGCAGGATGTTTCAGTCAACCCCAGCATTTTTGTTTAGCTGTTTGTGATTTCTTGGCAAGTTTACGTTCAGCAGTTTGCCATTGCTTTCTGAACAATCAAAACTCAAACCATTGTATGAAATACCAACACAAAGCAATCTGCTGCCAAATCGCCAGCTGTGTTTCAAACGAGGCATGTGGGATTACGAATTGTGCCCATAACCCCATCACCACAGAGCCAGTTAAGAAACAAAGCCTGGTGCCTATTGTGCAGCTTAGTTGACTGGACTATTTCATATCATAATCATGCCAGGAGCAGGTTGCTTCAAGTATACTACAAGAGCTTCAGTATACCTGTGGTATAGTTATAGTACAGTACTTGGTACTGGGTAAACATGACTGGTGTATTCTACAGAGTACTGGGTAAACATCACTGGTGTACTGTATAGAGTACTGGGTAAACATCACTGGTGTTGTGTACAGAGTATTGGGTAAAAATGACTGATGTGGTGTACAGAATATTGGGTAAACATCACTGATGTGGTGTATGGAGCATTGGGTAAACATGACTGGTGTACTCTACAGAGTACTGGATAAACATCACTGTTATAGTGTACAGAGTACTGGGTAAACATGACTGGTGTAGCATACACAGTACTGGGTAAACATGACTGGTGTAGTCTACACAGTACTGGGTAAATATCACTGGTGTACTGTATAGAGCACTGGGTAAACATGACTGGTGTACTCTACAGAGTACTGGGTAAACATGACTGGTGTACTCTACAGAGTACTGGGTAAACATGACTGGTGTATTCTACAGAGTACTGGGTAAACATCACTGGTGAAGTGTACAGAGTACTGGGTAAACATGACTGGTGTACTCTACAGAGTACTGGGTAAACATGACTGGTGTACTCTACAGAGTACTGGGTAAACATCACTGGTGTACTCTACAGAGTACTGGGTAAACATGACTAGTGTACTCTACAGAGTACTGGGTAAACATGACTGGTGTACTCTACAGAGTACTGGGTAAACGTGACTGGTATAGTGTACACAGTACTGGGTAAACATGACTGGTGTAGTGTACACAGTACTGCTTAAACATCACTGGTGTAGTGTACAGAGTATTGAATAAACATCACTGGTGTACTGTACAACAGAATGCTGCGCCTCTTTTGTGCAAACACTCAAAACTCTGAGAAAAGATCAGACAGACACATAATCAGACTGCTACTGGTACCATTTGTATTGCAACTCTTCGCAGTTGAGCGCGTAGTGCTTACAGCCCCAGTGCTATGATGTTAGTTCTGGATCAACAGTTGAGTATGTAGTGCTTACAGTCCCAGTGCTATGATGTTAGTTCTGGATCAACAGTTGAGTACGTAGTGCTTACAGTCCCAGTGTTATTATGTCAGTTCTGGATCAACAGTTTAGCACGTAGTGCTTACAGCCCCAGTGCTATGATGATAGTTCTGGATCAACAGTTGAGTACGTAGTGCTTACAGCCCCAGTGTTATGATGCCAGTTCTGGATCAACAGTTGAGTACGTAGTGCTTACAGTCCCAGTGTTATTATGTCAGTTCTGGATCAACAGTTGAGTACGTAGTGCTTACAGCCCCAGTGCTATGATGTTAGTTCTGGATCAACAGTTGAGTACATAGTGCTTACAGCCCCAGTGCTATGTCAGTTCTGGATCAACTCAACTTATCTGATCTAAATGGATTGTGAGTGAACGTAAGTTTGAACAGTTTGGTATACCCTTGTCTATTGCATGCACTACTATTCACTTCTTTCCCCTCGCCACCTTTCTGCCGGGTGGATAGAACACTCACCTATCAACATGCTGGTTCTGGGTTAATTCCCAGTGAGCTACATATGGTTCATGGGGAACCTAGCATTTTTATAACGGATATCAGAGGTGTCAGTGAGCAAGTGAACTGGTCACACCACATCAGAGTACAGTGACATTAATATAAGGGAAGGCATATCTCTTAACCTGTATGTGGTATGTGCCACATGATTAACTTTTGTTTAATAGGAAGCAGACAGAGAGGATATGTTGTGTGAGCAGTTACCTGTGAAGAGTTGATAAGAGGACAGCAAAGAAACAAAGGAAGGAAGGAAGGAAGGAATTGTTTTTAATACCTTATGAATCATTAAAATAAAACAAAAACTCTGATTGTGAACACACTGTGACTACTAGATCAAAGAAACATGCTAGCTCTTGAAGTCACAATAAAACAAATGACATGTTATGGCTGCCTTAATTGGAAACAGTGAAACATTTGTGTTATTCCGTGCATCTGAGCCTGAAGAAAAGTATGCACATTTACTAGAAACAATGGCTTGTATTTGATTTATTTTAGGGTTTGGAAGTGGGAGGGGGGAATCACACAAGTGGAATCTGAGAACAGTGCATGAAATGCTGTAGCCCTGGTCAGGATTCAAATGTATGCATACCAGAAGTAAACATGCTATAAATATTCATGTGTGGGCAGGTTTTCTGATTGTGAAATTTTGCCTGGGCAGTTACCTATTCAACCTACCCTTTCCAAATTCCAACTGCAGAGGGATTATTCATCTGAGTAACGTGGGCCCAGGTCCTATAGCTTTCCCGCCCTAGTCCAGGAAGTCTAGACATCTAATCCACTACCACATTAGGGGAAAGATGCATACCATCATTCTCTTATTTTTAAAACCCCCCACTATCTGGGAATCAAACCAGGTCTGTATGAGCCAAATGCAGACATCAAAAGGTCTTAAGCCACTAATGTGACAGTCAACTGAAACTGCCATTTCTGCCTATAATGCCTTGCTGTGTAGGACAAGGGGGGTCTTGAGCCTGAGGAATTAAGGCCGCCTGGCTAGTGCAGTTGCCTTGAACTGCACAGGTTAAGTTTTTTTTTTTTTTGGTTTTCCCCCTGACAAAAAAAATAACCTTATTGAGATTTCAAACCTGGGTATTCAGAACGGGAACCCAATGTTCTAGTCACTGGACCAGACACTCATAATGTGACTCAAATAGGTCTAATACGTGTTTACACATTGTAAATATAAAAGAGGTGCAGAATTCGGCTAGGATGCCATTTCCTCACAATCCAATCATGATACATTGTACTTATTGCACAGATTGGCAGTGATCATGGTAAAAAAATTTGTCAATTAACAAAGAAATAAAATAGTTTGACTGAGGTAACTAAATGGACATTCTGAGTGCATCAATAAACTAAACAACATTCAAAAATAAAATACAACCAAGAATGATGCACTCAAAGATTCACGACTTCATTATTTAAGTATATCTGCAATGGCAATGTATATAAATATATGATGTAAATGGAATTCAATAAACACATTTGAACATAAAAATTTCAAGTTCTAGAAAAATTAAGTCAGAAGAAACATTTTCATGATGATGATGATTAAGCTATTATTCCTTTTCTCTCTCTCTCTCTCTCTCTCTCTCTCTCTCTCTCTCTCTCTCTCTCTCTCTCTATCTTCTGCCTTTCACCTGCCACTAGGGTGCAGACCTTCAACTAATTCACTCCAAACTATTCTATGTTTTGCTGTCTCATATAGCTCTATCTATATCCCCCTCATATAGCTCTATCTATATCCCCCTCATATAGCTCTATCTATATCCCCCTCATATAGCTCTATCTATATCCCCCTCATATAGCTCTATCTATATCCCCCTCATATAGCTCTATCTATATCCCCCTCATATAGCTCTATCTATATCCTCCTCATATAGCTCTATCTATATCCTCCTCATATAGCTCTATCTATATCCCCCTCATATAGCTCTATCTATATCCCCCTCATATAGCTCTATCTATATTCCCCTCATATAGATCTGTCTATATACCCCTCATATAGCTCTCTCTATATCCCCCTCATATAGCTCTATCTATATCCCCCTCATATAGCTCTATCTATATTCCCCTCATATAGATCTGTCTATATCCCCCTCATATAGCTCTATCTATATCCCCCTCATATAGCTCTATCTATATCCCCCTCATATAGCTCTATCTATATCCCCCTCATATAGCTCTATCTATATCCCCCTCATATAGCTCTATCTATATACCCCTCATATAGCTCTATCTATATCCCCCTCATATAGCTCTATCTATATCCTCCTCATATAGCTCTATCTATATTCCCCTCATATAGATCTGTCTATATACCCCTCATATAGCTCTATCTATATCCCCCTCATATAGCTCTATCTATATCCCCCTCATATAGCTCTATCTATATCCTCCTCATATAGCTCTATCTATATTCCCCTCATATAGATCTGTCTATATACCCCTCATATAGCTCTATCTATATCCCCCTCATATAGCTCTATCTATATACCCCTCATATAGCTCTATCTATATCCCCCTCATATAGCTCTATCTATATCCCCCTCATATAGCTCTATCTATATCCCCCTCATATAGCTCTATCTATATCCCCCTCATATAGCTCTATCTATATCCCCCTCATATAGCTCTATCTATATCCCCCTCATATAGCTCTATCTATATCCCCCTCATATAGCTCTATCTATATCCCCCTCATATAGCTCTATCTATATCCCCCTCATATAGCTCTATCTATATCCTCCTCATATAGCTCTATCTATATCCTCCTCATATAGCTCTATCTATATCCCCCTCATATAGCTCTATCTATATCCCCCTCATATAGCTCTATCTATATCCTCCTCATATAGCTCTATCTATATCCCCCTCATATAGCTCTATCTATATCCCCCTCATATAGCTCTATCTATATCCTCCTCATATAGCTCTATCTATATCCTCCTCATATAGCTCTATCTATATCCTCCTCATATAGCTCTATCTATATCCCCCTCATATAGCTCTGTCTATATCCCCCTCATATAGCTCTATCTATATCCTCCTCATATAGCTCTATCTATATTCCCCTCATATAGATCTGTCTATATACCCCTCATATAGCTCTATCTATATCCCCCTCATATAGCTCTATCTATATCCTCCTCATATAGCTCTATCTATATCCCCCTCATATAGCTCTATCTATATCCCCCTCATATAGCTCTATCTATATCCTCCTCATATAGCTCTATCTATATCCCCCTCATATAGCTCTATCCATATCCTCCTCATATAGCTCTATCCATATCCTCCTCTTATAATTCATCTCTACTTCTCTTCTCTGTGTCTTTGTAAGTCTCCCTTTATTTGAAGTGCCCTGCAGGTGAGTATCTTATACCAGCTGCTGTGATCCATCATGAGGGACCTGGGATTTTGTCTCTGCCTGGAGAACTTATGGACTTTCTGCTAGGTAAATGAAATCTTATCAGGGGATGGTTCAACATCAGCCTATCAAGAGATGTTTAACATCAGCCTATCAAGAGATGGTGGAACATCAGACTATCAAGAGATGGCAGAACATCTGCCTATCAAGAGATGGTAGAACATCAGACTATCAAGAGATAGTTCAACATCAGCCTATCAAGAGATGGTGGACATCAGCGTATCGAGAGATAGTATAACAGCCTATCCAGAGATGGTAGAACATCAGACTATCAAGAGATAATTCAACATCAGCCTATCAAGAGATAATTCAACATCAGCCTATCAAGAGATGTTTAACATCAGCCTATCAAGAGATAATTCAACATCAGCCTATCAAGAGATGTTTAACATCAGCCTATCCAGAGATGGTAGAACATCAGACTATCAAGAGATAATTCAACATCAGCCTATCAAGAGATGTTTAACATCAGCCTATCAAGAGATGGTGGAACATCAGACTATCAAGAGATGGCAGAACATCCGCCTATCAAGAGATGGTAGAACATCAGACTATCAAGAGATAGTTCAACATCAGCCTATCAAGAGATGGTGGACATCAGCCTATCGAGAGATAGTATAACAGCCTATCCAGAGATGGTAGAACATCAGCCCATCAAGAGATGGTAGAACATAAGCCTATCAAGAGATGGTAGAACATCAGACTATCAAGAGATAGTTCAACATCAGCCTATCAAGAGATAATTCAACATCAGCCTATCGAGAGATGGTATAACAGCCTATCCAGAGATGGTAGAACATCAGACTATCAAGAGATAATTCAACATCAGCCTATCAAGAGATAGTTCAACATCAGACTATCAAGAGATAGTTCAACATCAGCCTATCAAGAGATGGTGGACATCAGCCTATCGAGAGATAGTATAACAGCCTATCGAGAGATAGTATAACAGCCTATCCAGAGATGGTAGAACATCAGACTATCAAGAGATGGTAGAACATCAGCTTATCAGGGTGCACCTAAGGAACCAGAGACAGACAGTGTTGGAGATTCACTGTAGTTGATCTTCAATGCTGAGTGGACACTTGATGATGTTGATGTCCCGTCTGCAAGTGCAGTAGTCTAGTGTACAGGCTTTGGTTTATAACAAATATTTTTCACTGCAAGCGAACTCCATTAGTGCCCCAGTCTATTTCCATAGATGATACAAGAGAGGTCTGCAAGGCTGAATGGATCATGCTCCCTCTTAAACTTCCGGTGTGCTAATGCCGTGGTAGTAGATTCAACTTCTTTCCTGGTCTGTTGGACTAAAATGTTGGCTTCTCGTCCTTGACTTGGGGATGTAAATTACAAGTACCTCAGAAGCTGGAGTGGGTTCGCCTGATGGTGAGGGATACTGGTAATAGGGAAAGCTAATCCACACATAAACACCAGTCCAATGCACTCACTAGTGGTAGCATATGCATGGACTATACTTGAGTTAAAAGCAAGGGAACATAAAAAACAAAATAAAATCATACCAGATGAATCTCAGCACTTCCTGGCATGACAGAATCACTAATGTAGGCTTAGGGGAGAACTACACAGATTTCAGACAATCAAGAGGTTATGGGAAGATGTTGGCACTAGATAGGACACCCACAGAGGAGATCTGAGACTAGCATAACGAGAAAGCCCTGTCACTGGATAGGGCACACACAGAGAAGACCTGAAACTAGATAGGGCACACACAGATAAGACCTGAGACTAGATAGGGCACAGAGAGATAAGACCTGAGACTAGATAGGGCACACACAGATAAGACCTGAGACTAGATATGTCACACAGAGAGAAGACCTGAGACTAGATAGGGCACACACAGATAAGATCTGAGACTAGATATGTCACATACAGATAAAACCTGGGACTAGATAGGGCACACACAGATAAGACCTGAGACTAGATAGGGCACACACAGATAAGACCTGAGACTAGATATGTCACATACAGATAAAACCTGGGACTAGATAGGGCACACACAGATAAGACCTGAGACTAGGTAGGGCACACACAGATAAGACCTGAGACTAGATATGTCACACACAGAGAAGACCTGAGACTAGATAGGGCACACACAGATAAGACCTGAGACAAGCATAACTAGAAAGCCCTGTCACTGGAAAGCGCAAGGCAAATGAAATAGAGGGTGACCTAGGAACACATGGAGAAGAGAATTACAGACAGATTAATAATATGGGGTGGATACAGAGCGAGCTGTAGGAGACAGCAACGGATAGGACGGCTTGGAGTGAGATGATGGAGGACCTATGACCCAAAGGGGGATAAAGAACAGAAGCAGATGAAGGTAGCAGTGGCTTTATGGAAAATTTTAGTCTTGGTTCAATCCCCGGCCAAGGGATGATGGGAGGACGAGGAGGTATTAATTATTCCAACAACGTTGATCCAGCTTCATGAAACGGGTACATGTTGATTGTTTTCTGGGAATGAGAGGTGGCGAAGGGAGTTTGTCACCTCATCTCATAAAATAGATGTATATCTGTACAGTTGTATCTGCCCATGATAACACCTTCAGGGAGTGAAGTGACTTAGGAGTATGACAGCTGCCTATGACTTACTTAAGTAGACTGGGTACTCAGCATGCTGTGCATTTTGACAAAATATGGAACACAGGATGATAAACTCTCCATAGACAAAAACACAGCCCTGATCAACAGATCTGGTGATCGTGTCCAATGGTGAAAAATGGCAGCCAACGCTTATCGGCATGACACATGATGATGATATTCCCCGCTGGTCCTGGAATCAGATGTCTAGTCTTCTCGGATGAGCATGGAAACTACAAGGATCTTATTGCAC
Source organism: Cepaea nemoralis (assembly GCA_014155875.1). NCBI lineage: Eukaryota > Metazoa > Mollusca > Gastropoda > Stylommatophora > Helicidae > Cepaea > Cepaea nemoralis. Next base: position 31,322 of record JACEFZ010026260.1, read on the forward strand.
ATGAGTAATACCTCAACATAAACAGGCCAAAATGTCCACTGCCCAGGCTCACTTTCACAATAAGAAAACCTTTCCACAACAGAATATTTACAGCCTGTGTGGTTCTGGTGCGCACATAAACAGACCTTGCCAGTGCTATGCGTATGGCTTACTGTGTTGTGCCGCTCTATATGTGATATATGAGGGGAGACTGTGTTTAACTCTCTATATGTGATCTATGAGAGGACATTGTTTGCATCTTTCCGTATGTGATCTAGAGAGAGTACTGTGTTGTACCTCTCCATATGTGATCTATGAGGGGAGAATGTGTTGTACCTCTACTTATGTGATATATGAGGGGAGACTGTACTGTACCTCTCCATATGTGATATATGAGGGGAGAATGTGTTGTATCTCTCCATATGTGATATATGAGGGGAGACTTGTGACTCTCCATATCTGGCCTGTCTCTAATCACTATATAGACATATTTTTTTTAAATTGTCCCAAAGCATGGGTCTATGAAATGTGATAGCATCATCACATTATGTAGATTTTAACGCATGGAGAAATAGGTGTCCAATCTTTCCCTCTCTTTTGCAGAAAACGAGCACAGGAATCGAACCCACGCCTGACCGTGATCATGACAATACCAGGGCAGCTCGTTATCAACTTTGCCAAAGTTAGCTAAATGATGGCTAATAATTTGCTAGTCCACCCACTTCTAAGCTAAATTATGGCTAATAATTTGCCTTTGGGGTTATCTCTAGGCATGATGGTCACATACTACTTTGTAAACAATGAGGAAACCTGAAGGGCCATCTCATTCTAGATTGACGAGAATCAAACACAGATCACAAATAAGATGTCCCCTGACAATCAACGGAGGAATAATTTAAGCGCAGTAGTGACAAAAAGAATGTTGCACAATTTATTGCCTAGCATATTTCGTAGTAACTTATCAGGTGCATACTTTTTTTTTTTTTTTTTGCATATCCTTTACAGGACATCGCTGCCAACACCAGCATCTTTCAGCTGTATGTTGATTTCTTGGCAAGATTACACTCAGTAGTTTAGGTGCTTACTACAGAGTTATATTTCATATGAAGTGAATAAACGAATAATACTTCAGCTGGAACACTTAAAACATACAGTCACAGGTATTGTTCGAATGTGGAGCATTTGTTATCCCCCACGGTAACTTCACATTTAATACAGCCTCTTTCTGTTTGCATATAACTGGCTGAAACCACCTAATTTTGCACATTATGAAATGCAACAAAATATTCCAGGCAATAAATCATGCAACATAGTCTGGGTCTTCTGTGTTTACATTCACTAAGGGAAGTGTTTTAAAGCTAAAAATGATGATGACTAGCATCAACAAAAACAAATAAATAAATAATGTTGTAAAACTCAACCTTGAATATTGCATCAATATCAACAGTTTTAAAATAATTTGTAAACTGGAAGTGGAGTAAGAGGATACAAAGGTGTTTACACATTGTTGAGTAAGGAATGAAATCTCAAGATGTGTGTGTTGATGGTGACAATATGACATTCAGTAAACAAATTGAGTACAGATCTTTATACATGGACTTTTACAATAAAAGTGGGTTGCCTGTGCCCTACAGGACGTTGTGATCAACCTCAGCATTTATGGGCAGTTTGTGATTTACTACAATGCTAGTTTAGTAGTTTGTCACTGTTTTCTGAATGGCCGACATCCCACACCATTGAAATTAATGCAAAGTGGTCTACTTGCAAATCATCCATGGCTGTTTTAGACAACTCTAATAATACATAACCTAGAATTAAATATTTGCAAGTCATGTTTTAGGATAGGCTTTAGAGACATAAGTGTTCAAATGGTTGTTATAAAATTCAAGACCTAATTTGTATATCAAATTATGATGTACAGACCAGAAGGAAGTAGCGGAAGAGGCCGACCACAGGGAATAACAGAGTCCATGGGAATATCGATACATGAAGCCCATAAGCGGGCACTTTCCCGCTGTTTATACTTCACCTCGACACCGCAATGTACAAGAGGAACATGATGAGATGAGATGAATTATGATGAAATGTAAAAGTTGTGCATCTAGGTAAAGTATTTGCCAAATGTTCAAATTTCAGATTAAAACTACACTTTTTATCATTATCAGTAAATGCCTTGCCGACTGGTATGGGTGATCAGAATCTTGCCATCTCTGACCAATTCATGTGTTGAATCCTTTCTGTGACACAAGACTGTCAAGAGTTTTATCTTGCTGTCTTCCTCTATCTCTCTTTCCACAAACTGTTCCAGTTGTCACATGTTCCAGTTTTTGTCTTCTCATAAAGTGGTCAAAACGATGACTGCCTCTTTCTGATGTTTGTGATAAGTTGTTTTTGCGACTTGGTCTCCCTCAAAATGTCCAGATTTTTCATTTTGGCTGTCCAAGGAATTGTTTCTCCAAGGCATCCAGGGTTTTTGTGTGTGTGCTTGTTTACTACTTGTCCAGGATTCACAGCTATGTTAAAAATGGTTAAATGTAACATGAAAGAATTATTTTTCTAACTTCTAATGACAAGCACTATTGCATAAAATGTTCATTTGATATAATGCACTTTTTGCTTGTCCCATTCTGTTCTTTATCTCTGTGATGCGTTTTCTATCTGGAGTTTTTGATATTACCACAACTTCTGTCTTCATATTATTCAAGCTAAGACCTGTTGTTTCACTTTCTGCAACCACTAAATTTATCATTTCCTATAGTAAGCCACTTAAATGAAATAATGTTGAGGTAAAATTGCAGGTCATGTGGCATGTTCAGATCTAACTTATGGATGCTTGGCCATGTCAGAAACTTATACTTGTTTATGACGAACGTAGTCGTCACCACCAGGTGGCCTCCCTGAACTGGAATGAGAACTGACACGCCCACTGCTACTGCTTGTTTGAAAGTTCCAGCTCATGTCAGAATCAGTGATGCCAGAAAAGTTAATTTCATTGTCGCTCTGCCCTAAGTCAACACCCCCACTCTGTGCTCCTATGACTGAAGGAGCGGTTGGCTCCACGTTGGTGACTGTATCATCAGGGTTTTGTCTCTCCTGTATTTCAACATCCTCAGCCATGTGGATGTAATCATCAACATTACTTTCAGCTATCCCTGCTTCTTCATTGCTTTGTTTGACACAAAGAACAAATGGATCAGAATATGGTTTTATTTGGGCAGGGATGTGTGTGTGGGGGTCATCTTTCACAGAAATGTTTTTATGAACTGCTGGTACCTCTGTAACCCGCACATAAGGCGGCACAGAATTTGTCCCTGTATTTAATGAGGCAGGTGACCATCCATTATTAGACGAATCTGTCTCTGTTGGCAGACTGTTTTGTACATCAGCTTGGTTGGACTCTTGTAAAGAACCTTCCAATGCTGAAGTACCACCACCACGTCCACAAATGCCTTCAAGGGCAATACAATCAGGGACATGTGGGAGACGTTGCCGCTGACTTTCTTTCTGTGATTTTTGTTTAATAAGACGAGTTCTACTGTTGATTGTTGGGTCATCAGCAGAACTATCTTCTGGTGTAGCTTGATCTGGGATTTCTTCATCAGGAATGACGTTTGCAGACTCACTATTTACCTGGGGCTGTGTCGTTGTAGCGTCTGTAGCTGCAATCTGAAATAACAAGAATATTGAAGCTGTTACAAATAATATCTGGCATTTATGGTAAGGCTAGTGAAGTGTGAAGTTTAACGACTCCCCGGCATACCCAGATTGAAATCATCCATGGGTGATTTGGAAGCTGTCTGCTGTGGATTGGATTCGATGGTATGTGATGCTAACAGTTGAAATAGCAATAGCAAACTACTGAATTAATATTGCCTAGTAAATAACAAACAAATAATAAACCAAGGGTTGATTGCAATGTCCTGTAAAGGACATGCAACTAAGTTAATATTATAATTAATAAATACAAACGTAACTGTAACCCGAGAAGGTGGTTTTCAATGGATCATGGAGTAACTTTTAGCAACATAAGAACTTAGGGAAGGTATTTAATGCTGAGCTAGGGGTAATGGTTTAATAGGAATCTGGGATAGTGGGTTAATATCACAATGAGCAAGAGGTAGTTTAAACTGTATAGAATGTGTGGCTGTCATATACACACATTTTATAGCATTGTGGTTGTCATATACACACATTTTATAGCATTTGTGGTTGTGTAGTGGGCGTCTTACTCTAATGTGTGGTTGTGGTATACACACATTATATAGCATATGTGGTTGTGGTATTCACACATTATATAGCATGTGTGGTTTTAGCATACACACATATGGATCCAGGCCAGTGCTTTGAAGTTCTTGCACAGATTTTAGTCCTCCTTGTGCGATCTATAGGAGGAGACTGATGCAGTTATCTGAGTGTGCAGTGAAATTAATCCTGTACAAACCGAACCATGGCTGGACAAGAAGCAGGTTTCAAGCATGTGGATGTTCTACCCAGGGCATGCAAGTGTGCAGGGCAAAGAACAGGCTGATAGCCTGGCTGCTGCTGCTGCCCCTCTGGACTGAGAGCTACTTTAAATTAACTGATTAAGTGCCATGGGATTATTTGCCGTCTTAAGCAACTTCCTATATCTCCCATGCCATTGGCACCTTGCCGTCTTGACAGACGATAGTTTGTGCTTTAAAAAGGCATAATAACTTTTAACTATGGCGGTAGCGAGTGTGACTGATAAGGCCAATTTGCGCTGTAAATGTCCGTTCACAGTGGGTGCATGTGAACACGTGGTCATTTCCACCATCATGCACCATCTTACGTCTCAAACGCTTGGTGTGTGACTTTTCTGCAATAATTTTCTCCTTTGACTTTATTCCATTTCTGATATTTGCCCTCCATGCAACACGTTCAGCGGCGACTTGCTCCCAATGTGCATTATCAATGCCTGTATCAATCATGTCCCGCTTACACACATCTTTGTATCGTAGTAGAGGCCGACCCTGAGATCTCTTACCCATCTGTAATTCACCAAAAAAGATATCCTTTGGTATTCTACCATCATCCATCCTCCTAAGATGTCCTATCCATCTAAGTCTACGAAGACTGAGCATGGAATAAACTGTCACACAACCTGATCTTTCCAATACTTCATCTGCCATGAGCTTATATAATAACCAACATGTTCTCATTGTGTTTTAATACAACACGTCTGCTACCATATTAACAACTGTTAAACCATAACAGTGACACAACCCTACTTCCCATCTGTCACCATCCATTTTGGTTCGATCCAAGACTACTTTTTATTTGGCATTGAAGCTGTTAAAGAATGAGATGGTAACCAGGAGGAGAGTGCAACTGAACAGACAAGCTATCCACATCCAGAGAGGCTGGTGAGCAGGGAGTCAGTAGAGGGTCTGTCAGACAACATTCCACAGAGGGACATGCAGGCAGACCTGTAATCAAACTGCTACTGGAATAATCAGCATAAGAACTCTGTGGTGGATATTAAGGAAGGGGCTTATGTGGCAATGTCCTGAGTGCAGTGATATCAATTCATAAACCAAGTATTAACCAAACCAAGTTAAAGGATGTTAACCCCAGCTGACAACCTTTTTGGCTGTTTGTGATTTCTTGGCAGGTTTACGTTCAGTAGTTTACCATTGCTTTCTAAACGACCGGCACTCATACCAATGTATGAAACCCAACACAAGGCGGTCTCAAATCACCCACAAGGGTGTTTCAAACGTGGTATGCGAGATTACGAAATGCGTTTATAATCCCTTCACAAGACAGCTGATAACCAAACCAAACCAAAACAAATTAAAACTTTGTGTTGTTACAGAGTCGTGCCTCCTCTAATGCCACTCTTCTATTATTATGTAGGTAAATCTACATATAACCAAATGTTTGAACGAACAAACAAAGTAACTTTATTTTCAAAGTGTCACTGAGGTAGCTACATAAATGATTACATGTTCTACTTAGGTAGCTAGAAATACCACTGGAAGTATTTTACTGAAGTAGCTATACAAACCACTAAATATTATTTTAAAGTTGACATAAATATTATTAAATCTTCTACTGATGTAGCTACATACAACCACTAAATCGCCTACTGATATTGTTATACTTACCACTAAATGTTCTACTGAGTAGCTATAAATACAATAAATCATCTACAGATGTAGCTATAAATACCAATACATCTTCAACTGAGACAGCTATTACCACCACTAAATCTTCAATAAGATAGCTATAAAAAAAACCCACTAAGTCTTCCATTGATGTAGCTATAAATTTAACTAAATCTTCTCTACTTGAGGTAGTTATAAATACCATTAATTGTTTCACTAAATTTCCTCTACTGAGGTAGTGTTAAATACCACTAAATATTATAATGGAGCAGCTATAAATATAATTAAATCTTCTCCACTGATGTAGCTATAAATACCATAAAATCTTCTTTACTGGGGTAGTTAAAAATACCACTAAACTTTCTAATGGGTTAGCTATAAACAACACTAAATCTTATCAACTAAGGTAGCTATAAATAAACTAAATTTTATCAACAGAGGTAGTTATAAATAACACTAAATCTTATCAACTAAAAAATAAATAACACTAAATCTTATCAACTAAGGTAGCTATAAATAAAACTAAATTTTATCAACAGAGGTAGCTATACATAACACTAAATCTTCTAAATTGAGGTAGCTATGAATACCACAACATCTCTTCTACTAAGTTAGCTATACATACCACTAAATCTTCTCTATCAAGGTAGCTATACATACCATGAAATGATCTGCTGAAGTAGCTGGGCTCACTGGAGGTGAACCATTCGGGTTTTTGGGAAGTTCAATGATCTGAAAGACAAGGGATTAAAGAACATGTCAACCATCAACACACACCATACAGTGTGGCACGTGAATGGTTCAGGAACCACAGTTGAGTTATATAAGGAGAGATTTGCAAACTCAGAAGGATTTTTTCAATAAATCTGTAACATTGTATAATACTGTAGTATCCATAACTAAAGCAATGTTATGTTTACATCCACGCCTGATTCTCTTGTTACATGTTAGACATACAGACACACACACACACACACACTGGTGTAAATGCTTGTGTGTTATTATTTGTGTGTCTTTATATATGCTCATATATCTGTCTGTCTAACACGTAATAAGAAGGAGATGGGGAAGGGGTGACATGCTCCACCCCCCCCCACATACACACTCACATGTGTGTGTGTGTGTATATGTGTGTGTGTGTGTGTGTGTGTATGTATGTGTGTGTGTGTGTGTGTGTGAGAGAGAGAGAGAGAGAGAGAGAGAGAGAGAGAGAGAGAGAGAGAGAGAGAGAGAGAGAGAGAGAGAGAGAGAGAGAGAGAGAGAGAGAGAGAGAGAGAGAGAATGTGAACGAGATATGTCTAAAATGAAATGAGGCTGGGACTGACATTTTTAAATGAACAACATTTAAATTAAGAATTTACATCTGAACCAACAATATCCGCTTAATTCTTCAAGGAACATCAAGCAGAGGTGTATGTCCCAGTTGTTGTCGGAGGTGAGGGTATAGTGCTGCCAGCTTTCAAGCCATATGGTCAAACCCAATACTTTACAGACATACTTCATATGTCCACCAACACATCATCATCAAGTTGGATCAGTCTGATCATGTCACTTCAATGTCCACTATTCTCAGAAAATTCTCTTCAGCTTTCTGTAGGGCAGAACCCTGATGTTTTCCTAAAGGATTGACCTTGACACACATTCTCCTTTATGTACACTGACCTTGACATGCATTCACCTTGACATACATTCTCCTTTATGTACACTGACCTTGACACACATTCACCCATTTCTCTTTACCCATATTCATCTTTACACACATTTTTCTTTACCCTCATTTATCTTTACTCACACTCCACATTTCTTTACCCACATTCACCCAAATTTATCTTCACCCACATTTTTCTTTAACCATATTATCCACATTTTTCTTTACCCACATTTATCTTTACCCATGTTCACCCACATTTTTCTTTACCCACACTCATTGACATTTCTCTTTACACATATTTTTCTTTACCCACATTTTTCTTTCACACATTCATCTTTACACATTTTTCTTTACCCACATTCACCCACATTTTTCTTTACACACATTCATCTTTATACACATTTTTCTTTACCTGCATTTTTCTTTACCCACATTTTTCTATACCCACATTCCCCCACATTCATCTTTACCCACATTCACCTGTACATAGTAAAAGTACAGGACTATTCTACATGCCTTGAGGCATTCTGAGCATATGGTGCTAGTCCCACAGATGGGCCTTTAATGGGAGATCACACAAGCATCTCGTAAGAGGCGACTAAGGAGGCTTCATGGTTTCGTCGCCCTGCTACTGAGTGAGTGCGTGGTGCGACACTGTGAGCTGTGAGTTTCGTGTGAAATGCTTCTGAATCTGCCCAAGGTTTTTTGGAACGTGGCTGCATGTTCGGAGCGAGGCAGCTGGCTATGTCCCAGAGTTGACTGGTTTTTGCCGTATGCAGAAATGCGTGGCTGCTGGGCTTCTGGTTGACTGCCACTGCCATCAATGATGAACTGTATTTTCGTGTACTGTGTGGGTGAACATCTAGGAAACATTCAGATGGGAAAATGACTGCCGATTCCATCAGAGATGAACTGGATGTTTTGTGGGGGACTATTGTGTTGACATTCTGGCGGCGGCATTATGCACAGTGTATCTGTGCGGGCTGTTGTTTGTCGAGACTCCTGTCTTTTCCACTTTTCACATTGGGCAGTGGGAGGCATTTTGTGTGATATTCACTGGCACAGGAACGGAGCATAATGGGGACGACCCATTGCTGTGAAGTTGGAACCGCGACTAATTAACTAACTAACTTCCAAGGCATTTCCTGATACCCAATTTGTTCTGGGTTGACCTGGGATCCCAGGTAATTAAGACCCAAAACAAACTACCTCAATGTGGATTCCAACACATGACCAACCGGCTGAAGGAAAGGCATGTTAGCCACTGTGCTACCTCAGCTCCCACATTTATATACATTCACTGTTATACAGATTCACCTTATGTTCACATTTATACACGTTCATCTTGATATATGTTCGCCTTTATATACATTCATCTTTATGTACATCTGTGTGTAAGTGGGTTCACCTTTATACATATTATTTTTATAAACACTCAATTTTAATATACACTCACCATTACATACATTCACTTTTTGTACATATATGTGAATGTGTGTTAAACAAGGTTGTGTACTTTCCCCTACTCTTTTTGGGATATACTTTTCACTTCTATTGAAATATGCCTTTTGTGATCAGAATCATGGTATATGCATTCATTCATACACAGATGGCGGCCTCTGAAATTATCAGATTCTGAAAGCCAAGACCAAAATTAGGAGAGTATAATCAGAGGGTAGCTTTTTGCAGATGATGGTACAATTACAACCCACTCTGAGGAAGAATTACAATGCCTACTATATGAATTCTCCATTGCCTGTGTCAATTTGGTTTAACAATTAGCTAAAAAGAAAACAGATTATGATGCAAGGCAAAAATTGGGTACCATCAATATTTACTGATAACTCAGAGCTGGAGATAAATAACTATTTTACATATCTAGGATCAGAAGTCAACAATAAATTATCCCTAGATCAGGAAATCAACATCAAGAAAGGAAAGGCAGAAACAAGAATGAACAGGTTAACAAAAAGAGTCTGGGAGAACAGGAAGCTTACTGCCGAAACAAAAGTCCTTGTCTATCAAGCCTGTGTCCTTAGTACTCTTCTTTATGGCAGTGAAACCTGGTCACACCAAGATAAATGTTTAAACAGCTTTTATATGCTGTGTCTGCAAAGAATATCCGGCATTAAGTGGCAAGATGGGATCATAAATACTAAAGGATCAGAAAGATTTGGTGGTGTGACAGTTTGCTTCATGCTCAGTCTTCGTAGACTTAAATGGATAGGACACATTAGGAGGATGGACGATAGTAGAATACCAAAAGACATTTTTTGTGGTGAATTTCAGATGGGTAAATGATTTTGGAGATGGCCTCTAAGATGAACATGAATGATACATACACCTTGAGAGCAAGTTGCAGCTGACTGCGTTGCACGGAGGTAAAAGATCAAGAATTGAATGACAAAGCAGAAAATTATTGCAGATTTGTCTCACACTAAGCATGTAAGATGACAGATAGTGCATGATTGTGGATGAACATTTACATATTTATACATGTGATGATGAGATGAGATGAGATGAGATGAGATGAGATGAGATACATGTTTACCTTTATATACATTCACATTATAGCATCGTCATCTTGATGCAAGTTCATAATTATATAAATGTTCAACTCCTTACAAGAAGAATTTCTTTCACAAGATGACAACATTGGGACCTCAATCTACTTAGATTTAATCAACTTTCTTCATATTGATCATCATCATCATCACGTGCCATGCTGATAAGAGTAGGCGGTCATGTTTCGCCATCTTACACGATCAACAGAGTCATGGAGGAGCTCTGTTTTTGTCTTGACCATGCCATGTGGTCAAGCCATTCAGATATTTACTTCTCTGCCTTCCCCTTGTTCTTTTCCCCTCAATCTTGCCAGTTGTCACCAAGTTCTCTAGTTTATTTCTTCTCATTACGTGTCCAAAAAATTGTGACTGCCTACGCCTAATTTCTGTAATCAGTTTAGGTTTCCATCTGCTTCTTGTAGGACTTGCTCATTGCACTCTTTACTAACCATTTATTTGAACCTCACTGTTAAACTATCACTGTACAATGACAACATTCAGTTTCTTCTTCTGCCCTTTAACTTCATGGAGCATAAGCCCTTAACCAAAATCTGCGAAGCCATCCCATGTTTTTGCTATCTCTTTCAGCTCCCTTCATGTGCTCTCCATATTATTCATCTGTCTCTAATCCTCTTCTTGATGTGGTTTTACATCTCCCTCTACTTCACTGTCCCTGGGGGATGTAGACAAGGAAGTGTCGACTTATTCCATTATCAGATTTCCTCAATGAGTGTCCAACCCAGTGCCAACATCTTTACTTCATCTCTGGATACTCTGGTATTTGTTTAATCTCCACATTGGTGAGACTATCATACCATTTTGGATCCTCTAGTCTGCACAGGCACACATTAATGTTTACTGGTAGTTTATTTGTAATTGTTTTAGTTCTTATCCATAATTCAGATCCACACAGCAGTACTAATATACCATTAGAGTTAAAGCTTAAATTCCATTGATGTCCTTAAATTTCTTAGTGCTATGAAAACTCCTCTTGCCTTAAATTCTTAGTTTAAAATATGTGTTCTCTCATCTCTGCCAACATTGCTAGCTTAATATATGATCCCAACTCTTAAAGTGAGGCTTCACGGAATGAAATTGGGTCATCACTTGCTTAGTGTATTCTCATCTTCTTTGTCTTCCCCAATAAAGTTGGACCTAATTGTTGCGACATCTCTTCAAGAGTGTTTAAATTGCATGTGAATTTGTGTGTGGAATGAGAAGGCAACACCACCAATGAGGGCTAGATCAGTATGTTAGTTGCATATTCTTTACAAGACGTCGCAGTCAACCCCAGCATTTTTTGGCTGTTTGTATTTCTTGGCAATTTTACGTTCAGCAGTCCTATTGACTGGCACTCATACCATTGAATGAAATCCAATGCAAGGCAATCTGAATACTATATCGCACACTGCTGTGTTTTGAACACAGTATGTAAGATTATGAATTGTGTCCATAACTCCTTTGTCACAAAGCCAGCAGATCAGTAAGCTGCTCTATAAGATGTCATTGCATTCCATTTCTGGTTAATGTTGTCTTCATAATCCACATCATAGGAGAAGGCTGAAAGTTCGAGTCTTTCACACTTTACATTGAATTGTCCAAAGTGGTGTTCTGCCCACTTTAAGACCACCTCATCAGTGTATATAAACAATACTTACTGGGTTGCGGGTCAACTTATTGGCATACTTGTGATGAGATAAACAATACTTACTGGGTTGTAGGTCAAGTTGTTGGCATACTTGTGATGAGATAAACAATACTTACTGGGTTGCGGGTCAAGTTGTTGGCATACTTGTGATGAGATAAACAATACTTACTGGGTTGTGGGTCAAGTTGTTGGCATACTTGTGATGAGATAAACAATACTTACTGGGTTGCGGGTCAAGTTGTTGGCATACTTGTGATGAGATAAACAATACTTACTGGGTTGCGGGTCAACTTGTTGGCATACTTGTGATGAGATAAACAATACTTACTGGGTTGTGGGTCAACTTGTTGGCATACTTGTGATGAGATAAACAATACTTACTGGGTTGCGGGTCAAGTTGTTGGCATACTTGTGATGAGATAACCAATACTTACTGGGTTGCGGGTCAACTTGTTGGCATACTTGTGATGAGATAAATAATACTTACTGGGTTGCGGGTCAACTTGTTGGCATACTTGTGATGAGATAAACAATACTTACTGGGTTGCGGGTCAAGTTGATGGCATACTTGTGATGAGATAAACAATACTTACTGGGTTGCGGGTCAAGTTGTTGGCATACTTGTGATGAGATAAACAATACTTACTGGGTTGCAGGTCAAGTTGTTGGCATACTTGTGATGAGATAAACAATACTTACTGGGTTGCGGGTCAAGTTTTTGGCATACTTGTGATGAGATAAACAATACTTACTGGGTTGCGGGTCAAGTTGTTGGCATACTTGTGATGAGATAAACAATACTTACTGGGTTGTGGGTCAAGTTGTTGGCATACTTGTGATGAGATAAACAATACTTACTGGGTTGCGGGTCAAGTTGTTGGCATACTTGTGATGAGATAAACAATACTTACTGGGTTGCGGGTCAAGTTGTTGGCATACTTGTGATGAGATAAACAATACTTACTGGTTGCGGGTCAAGTTGTTGGCATACTTGTGATGAGATAAACAATACTTACTGGGTTGCGGGTCAAGTTGTTGGCATACTTGTGATGAGATAAACAATACTTACTGGGTTGTGGGTCAAGTTGTTGGCATACTTGTGATGAGATAAACAATACTTACTGGGTTGCGGGTCAACTTGTTGGCATACTTGTGATGAGATAAACAATACTTACTGGGTTGTGGGTCAACTTGTTGGCATACTTGTGATGAGATAAACAATACTTACTTGGTTGCGGGTCAACTTGTTGGCATACTTGTGATGAGATAAACAATACTTACTGGGTTGCGGGTCAACTTATTGGCATACTTGTGATGAGATAAACAATACTTACTGGGTTGTAGGTCAAGTTGTTGGCATACTTGTGATGAGATAAACAATACTTACTGGGTTGCGGGTCAACTTGTTGGCATACTTGTGATGAGATAAACAATACTTACTGGGTTGCGGGTCAACTTATTGGCATACTTGTGATGAGATAAACAATACTTACTGGGTTGCGGGTCAAGTTGTTGGCATACTTGTGATGAGATAAACAATACTTACTGGGTTGTAGGTCAAGTTGTTGGCATACTTGTGATGAGATAAACAATACTTACTGGGTTGCGGGTCAACTTGTTGGCATACTTGTGATGAGATAAACAATACTTACTGGGTTGCGGGTCAACTTATTGGCATACTTGTGATGAGATAAACAATACTTACTGGGTTGTAGGTCAAGTTGTTGGCATACTTGTGATGAGATAAACAATACTTACTGGGTTGCGGGTCAACTTGTTGGCATACTTGTGATGAGATAAACAATACTTACTGGGTTGCGGGTCAACTTATTGGCATACTTGTGATGAGATAAACAATACTTACTGGGTTGCGGGTCAACTTGTTGGCATACTTGTGATGAGATAAGCAATACTTACTGGTTTGAGGGTCAACTTGTTGGCCTGCTTATGACGAGAATAACATTTCCTTTGAAGAGAGAGAAAATACATTTAGTAATCTTGACAAGACTGTTAAGGTTAGGTTAACTGTACACCCATGATTTTGCCTGTGCTTTCAATTACTCTTAAAGGATACAGAAATCTAGTGTACAGTGGTTAACTGATTAACTGATTCTCTGCCGCAGACAGATAGGTCAGTTCCGTGGAACGGTGTTGGCACCCGCAAACCGATAGGACGGTTCGGTATAGATAGTGCATTATTTGTTCCAGTTCTCTTATTTATTTCCGCAATTCTTAGTGCTCCTCTGGTAAATTAAAATATTTTATTTCCACCAGTGTTAAACACGTCACTAGGATCCATTCTGATGATTCATGTGTGATGGAAAACTAGTGTTTAGATGTTTGTTTTGATTATTTGAGAAATGTCAACACCTTCTATTTTGCGACTGCGTAGATTTTAATCAAATTAGAGTTTGAAACAAATTTAGATTATAGTTATTCTGATTTGAAGGTCTTTGTGATAGATTCTAAAACTAATACCACGAGCAGTACTCAGTAATCAGTTAGATTATATAGTAGTAATTGAAAACAACACTAAAAGCAAAAGTTCGTCATAATATGTCATAATAGGATGGCACATGTCGAATTATGAATGCGCTAATGGGCCACATTTATGCCCCTAAATTTGTTTTACCTATCACAAAGTATTTAAGGAGTATTTAAAAAATTAAATTTAAAGGAATAATAATTATAACTAAATAGAAAATAGTGTTTATATTATTTATCAGTACAATCTCAGTACAATCTGCCTGGTGCATTCTGGACATTTTCCATTTTGTGTGAAAATTATGTGCTTCATAATATTATGTTTCAGTTGTGCTTTATTGGTGTTATGGAGCAGTTCTTGTGATATTATTGAACAAAAGTGGTTTATGTAACATTATTCAGTAAATTTAATTGGATTAGCTACAGCTGATACAAAATAACGCCTTGGTAAGTGGAAATTTGTCATAACTGTCACCCCTTTAATTTAAATTGTTATGATTAAACGTCTCATTATTGTCACATTATTTCTAACCTATCAATTAATTATTAACACTGGCGTGTTTCCTGTGCAATCTCCTTTAATTTGATATATCATAGCAGTATATCTGCTACACATTTAACCATTTTCAAATCATTATTGTCATACACCCCTACTTCCCATTTTCTGCCATGAATATCTGTTTGGTCAGGACCACGTTTTTGTTTGGCAAGCAATCAGTTAAGTGCCATGGGATGATAAATCATCTTATTCAAACTTCCCATAACTGCCATGAGATTATCAATCAAACTAACAGTAGTTTTCCCTGTACAACACTCTTTAATTTTATATTTAATACATGTCCACTGACCATATTAACAACTTTTAAGTCATAACTGTGACACATCCCTACTGTCCATTTTCCACTATCTATTTTTGTTTGGTCAAAACCTAATTTTTGATGGCGCAGAATCTGTTAATATTCTTGCTTACCAATAATGTGGTGTGTGAGTCCAAGGCATTGGAGTAAGGTCATTTGAGCCCAGAAAAGAGCTGCATCTATCGAAGTGAGGTTGGGGTTAGAGACTGTCCTCCCGACCCGTTACCATGATGCCATCTCCATGGGGGGGGGGGGGGGGGGGGGGGGGGGGGCTGTGTTACAGAGCTCTGCATTCCCCTCTCCAAGCTCAGACAACAGCAGGCTGTGCAAGACTGGCACTGGAGCTTGACATTTGTGGATAGAAACAATACGACAGAACCAGGTCATGATTCAGTACAGCACATAGGGACTGGCTGGCAAGAGAATAGCCACCATTACTCCCGGACCCGTCAGGCAAGAAAATAGCCACCATAACTCCCAGACCCACCAGGCAAGCATATAGCCACTGTGACTCCCGGGCCCACCAGGCAAGCATATAGCCACCATGACTACTGGACCCACCAGGCAAGTATATAGCCACCATGACTCCCGGACCCACCAGGCAAGTATATAACCACCATGACTCCCAGACACACCAGGCAAGAAAATAACCACCATGACTCCCAGAACCATCATGCAAGTATATAGCCACCATGACTCCCAGACCCACCAGGCAAGAAAATAGCCACCATGACTCCCAGACCCACCAGGCAAGTATATAGCCACCATGACTCCCAGATCCACCAGGCAAGAAAATAGTCACCATGACTCCCAGACCCACCAGGCAAGTATATAACCACCATAACTCCCAGACCCACCAGGCAAGTATATAACCACCATAACTCCCAGACCCACCAGGCAAGTATATAACCACCATAACTCCCAGACCCACCAGGCAAGTATATAACCACCATAACTCCCAGACCCACCAGGTAAGTATATAACCACCATAACTCCCAGACCCACCAGGCAAGTATATAACCACCATGACTCCCGGACCCACCAGGCAAGTATATAACCACCATAACTCCCAGACCCACCAGGCAAGTATATAACCACCATAACTCCCAGACCCACCAGGCAAGTATATAACCACCATGACTCCCGGACCCACCAGGCAAGTATATAACCACCATGACTCCCAGACCCACCAGGCAAGTATATAACCACCATAACTCCCAGACCCACCAGGTAAGTATATAACTACCACGACTCCTGGACCCACCAGGCAAGTATATAACCACCATGACACCCGGACCCACCAGGCAAGTATATAACCACCATAACTCCCAGACCCACCAGGCAAGTATATAACCACCATAACTCCCAGACCCACCAGGCAAGTATATAACCACCATAACTCCCAGACCCACCAGGCAAGTATATAACCACCATGACTCCCAGACCCACCAGACAAGTATATAACCACCATAACTCCCGGACCCACCAGGCAAGTATATAACCATCAAACTCCCGAACCCACCAGGCAAGTATATAATCACCATAACTCCCAGACCCACCAGGCAAGTATATAACCACCGTGACTCCCGGACCCACCAGGCAAGTATATAACCACCATGACTCCCGGACCCACCAGGCAAGTATATAACCACCATGACTCCCGGACCCACCAGGCAAGTATATAACCACCACGACTCCCAGACTCACCAGGCAAGTATATAGCCTCCGTGACTCCCGGACACACCAGGCAAGCATGAAACCACCATGACTCCCTGACCCACCAGGCAAGTATATAACCACCATGATTCCCAGACCCACCAGGAAAATATATAGCCTCCGTGACTCCCAGACCCACCAGGCAAGAAAATAGCCACCATGACTCCCAGACCCACCAGGCAAGCATGAAACCACCATGACTCCCAGACCCACTAGGCAAGCATGAAACCACCATAACTCCCAGACCCACCTGGCAAGCATGAAACCACCATGACTCCCAGACCCACCAGGCAAGCATGAAACCACCATGACTCCCAGACCCACCAGGCAAGAAAATAGCCACCATGACTCCCAGACCCACCAGGCAATAAAATAGCCACCATGACTCCCGGATCTGGCATTCAAGCATATAGCCACCTTGACTCCCGGATCCTACATAAGTAATCTGTAATGACTTCTGATATTTTGACCCACTGTTCCTTTCTCATTCGCACTCAGATGTTCACATTATTACAGCTTCAGATTTGTGACATTCCCATACAACTTTTGGTGGAAGGGCATTGACTGATGCTATATTTGTTTACATTCATTGTTGCCTGTTGGGCTGAACTCTAGAAAGTGACAGGCTATCACGGGGCTATTGCCAATGCACAATATGATGGACTTATCTTAAACTTATGATACAGACATTTCAATCTGTGTCCTGTTTAGAAGAAGAATCGCTATGGCCAAGATTGTCTTTGGCGAGATGGAAAATGTACTGACCAAAGAAAAGATGTCAACTGGCAAATGGATAAGAGTGCTCATTTCTAACGGTGTGCTGATACCAAAGTAGCAGGTTCAACCCTTACACCGGTCAGTTGGACTAAAATGTTGCCTTCTCATCCTTGACTTGGGGACATAAGTTACAAATACCTCAGAAGTCGGAATGGGTTAGCCTGATGACGAGGGACACTGGTAATAGGTAAACCTAATCCACACACAAAAATCAGTCCAGTGCACTAGAAGTAATCGCACATGCATGATGCTTGAAATCAAAGCGAACGAACGCAAAGAATAAAAATAGACAGTGATAACAAACATGGGATAGATGCAGAAGAAAGCACAAGAGAAGCAAGAATAGAAGGAGAGATTGACATGAAGTGCTTGAGGCTCTATCCTCAAATGTCAAATATAAGACAGGTGAAGATCATAAATTCTGGCATCTGACACAGAACCAATGATAACATATGGCTGTGATTCCTGGACAGTCAGTAAGTAAGCACAATTATCCCTTCAAGCAATGGAACCATGGCTTTACAGGAAAGTGTTAGATGATTGATTGATTTGGCAAATTGATAGTCTGTGGAAGACTTGAGTTCTAACTCTTGAGTCCGCTGTGTTGACATGCATGTCTTCTGAGCCATAAATAGGGTTTGCGTCTCTCAGGTAGAGGCTGGTGAGAGAGTTTCCTCCCACCAGGTATCAAGAACCATCTCCGTGTGAACTGTTGCAGAGTTTTCCTTCCTGAACAGTTTGTATGATCCTTGATGATGATGATACATACAGTAGATTACAATGCAGAAAGCACACACCCACACATATTAGATATAGCATAATGACAGAACCCTGACATCTACATTTGATCAACTCACCAAACACCAAATAATACTGCTGGAACACAGAGGATAGTCAACAACGCCCACAAATCTTTCTGACTGGCTGCAATCCAAATAAGAAATATATTTTATATTTAACATGACATTAACATTACAATTTCTTTAAATGGTCTAAATATGCTAATCAATACTCTAATATTTATTTACTTCATAATATGCTTGTACACACATACACAGATAAACAGTGAAACATTCTTGATGAAGTGGGTAGCGCATTTGCAGAAACATTGAGTTTATTTCAGTGTGACTGGAAATTTCCTACACACAGTTAGTTATTGGTTGCATAAGCATAGAACCTATACCATTGTAAGCGTGTGAGACCTCAACAATAAGCTACAAGCCAAGAAACATCCAGTGAAAGTAGAAATATGGTTTCCAGGGAAAATGTATGGAATATTCCACTCCAATATGGCTGATAGGCTGTTGAGCTGTTAAGGCCTCTGAAGAGTATTTGCTTCTGGCTACGGTTTGCTTACGCATTTTCCTCACGGTGGAGTGGTAGCACATGTTCCATCACCCAGCTACTAAATTAAGTGTGTGGGGCGAATTGTTAGCTGTGGATTTCAAGTGGAGTACTTTTACATCTGTCCATGGTTGTTTGTATTGTGAATTGCATGTTCAGAAAAATGCTACTTCCCTCAATGATGAACTGTAATTTTAGTGGAGGACTGTTGTGTTGGCATTCAGGCAGTGACTTTATGCATGCATATCTGTGTATGCTGTTGGTTTGTCAGGACTGCTGTCTGTTCCACTTTTCACATGGGACAGTGAGAAGCATTTTGTATGATATTCACTGGCATTGGAATGGAGCATTATGGGGTGACCCTTTGCCGTGAAGTTGGAACCGAGACTAATGTACAGAATATCATGGACAGAAAGAAAAACAAGGCAGCTCTTAAAGAATCAGCAAGTGTATGAAAAATAAACAACAATAAGTGGAAAGTGTCCCACAATATGACACTGTATGTAAGATGATGTTCAACAATAGCTGGAAAATATACAAGAATATGAAATTTTATATAGGATGATGTTCTTGTAGTTTGGTCAGGGTTGCAGATTTGCATTCATCTTCTCATTTGATTTATCACCCTGCCTCTCTGATGGCATTCAATATTATCAGCCTGGTCCATTGCTAGTCCACTTTCTACAGTAGTCCGACCCGCAAACCTATCAGCTTGCTCATTTCCACTTACACCCGCTTGTCCTGGCAAACAAATAAACCTGATTTTTTCAGGTCTGACCTTCTCAGAGATTCCACCCACTGTCTTCAAGCCCAGCCCATCTCAGTCTTCACGAGCATACTCACATAGTGGCTAAGAAAGCATGCCTGGGTGACAGCCTGTCTCCAGTCAGGTTTTAGCTTTGGTTACTGCCATGACCGACATGGTCATGCTACTTGTTGTCATGTCAAAGGCACCACAGTCTTCCCTCACAGTTCTCCCCCCGACCTGAGCCATAAAAGTCCATGTCACACACAGACTAATCTGTGTAAATGACTACCTTATCCCCAGTAGAATTTTCAAAAATCAATGCCTGAACTTCTGCATCCACAGATACTGGGTTTTATTGTTTGATCCACTATCCAGCCGACACACACTGAAAAGGATGTCTGCACTCATTTGGCACCAGTATCCATTCTTCACAAGGTTCTATGCCCTCAAGAAGACAGACCTTGTTGAATAATGTCCTCGGCCTGTCCCATGCAGGGTTTTCCTCTTTCCAACCTGCTGCTATGGGTACTGACTCGGAGGTAGGACACATGCTATGCATATCCTTGTTCTGTCTGCTATGGTTGGAAAATCAAGGAGGTGCTGCATCACCCTGCATCTTTTGTGTGCACCCAAATATGGTGCACATAGCCTTGTATGAGAGACTATGCTCAACAATACCGGGGAAATATACAAGAATATGAAAGTGTACATAAGCTGATGTACAACAATAGCGGAGACATGTACAAGAATATGAAACAGTATGTAAGATTGGAAATCACACCTGCTGCATGTGGCTTTGCCACCCTCCATGGCTGAACTTCGTCTCCTGCTTGTCCATCTGCCACAGGCTGAACTGTGAACTTATAATTCACATTAGCTGTCAAACGTGACACTGTATATGAAGATGCCGAGGCAGGGACACTAGCGTTGAACACTGTATCTGTGGATGACAAAGTCACGGTATATAGTAGAGCATATACTTTGTACATGAATGCTCCTTAAATGGTTAACATTTTAACATTTTCAGCCAAAGCGGTGTTATTAACCCACTCTCTTCTAGTTACTGGTTTTAACTCCTGACTCAGAAAGTTGTTACTAACTGTTTTATTAACCCACTCTCTTCTAGCTACTGAATTTTAACTCCTGAATCAGAAAGTTGTTGCTGTTTTATTAACCCATTCTCTTCTAGTTACCTATTTTTAACTCCTGACTCAGAAAGTTGTTACTAACTGTGTTATTAATAGTGATTATTAATTATTAATATTATTAATAGTGACTGATTTTTTATGCCTTCACAAAGAAGAAGAAAGAAAAGAATAAGAAAAAGAAGAGGAGGAGGATGGAGAATGGGAGGAAGAGATTGAGAGGAAGGAGCAAGAAGAAGAGGATTAATAAGGAGAGGAGGAGGAAGGAGAAAGAAGAAGAAGGAACAGGAGCAGGGTGTAGGGAGTAATGGCACAAGGAGGAAATTAAAGAGGTAAAGAAGGAAGACAAGGAAAATTGCAACACTGGCTTAACTGATTGCCTGCCGGAGACCGAATGGTCGGTTCTAGAGCCCAAATTTTGTACCCAAAAACCGACTCATCGGTTCCGTATATATAGTGCTCTAATTGATCCGTTTCTCCAGTTTTAGTCCACAATTTTTAGTGTTCCATTGAATTAAACTTTACAAGGAAAGATTTCCTTTCCGTTCGTGTGCACAATCACACATGGCCAACAAGATTAACACGCATGGCATGAGATTCCAAATGATTGTTGTGATTCGAAATTCGAAGTGCAATACCTTCTGGTTCTGGACCTCATATATTTTAATAAAATTACCGTTTTAAACAATTTTATATTATAGTTATTGTGATGTAAAGGACTTTGTGAAAGATTCTAAAACCAACCATGTGCAGTAGTCAGTTAATTATTTAGAAGACAGTCAGATAATATAAAAAGAAATTTTACAGTGAGTTCCTCAGAATATAAGAAGATGTGAAAATTATGTGCTTCATAATTTTATGATTTCATTGTGTTTTATTCGTGTTATGGAGCAGTTCTTGTGATATTCTTGAACACAAGTGGTGTGTGTACCATTATTCACGAAATTTAACTGGATTATCTGCGACGGATAGAAAATAACACCTTGGTAAGTGAATTTTTTTCATATTTTTTAACACTTTAATTTCAATTGTTATTACTAAACCTCTCATTATTGTCATAATATTTGTAACCTATGAATTAATTATAACATTGTCATGTTCCCTGTGCAATCCTCTTTAATTTGATATGTAATACAATAAATCTGCTACCATTTTAACCATTTTAAAAGCATTATTGTAACACACCCCTACTTCAAATTTTCTACCTTGAATTTCTGTTTGGTCAGGACCACTTTTTTGTTTGGCAGGCAATCAGTTAAATTTAATGTTTATTTTTTAAAATTTTTTTAAAGTTGCATATCCCTTAGAGCACATGTGTCAAACTCAAGGCCCGCAAGTCACATCCGGCCTCTACAATCATATCAGATCCCAGAGGTCTCAACCGACGTACAAATATATTCGGCCCAAGAGAGAATTGTAGGCAAAAATATTTTTTTATGGTCACAATATAAAGTGCAGATCAAATTCCCTAATTAGCAGCCTTCCGAATGGTAGGCTACCTGAGAGCATTCTCGCTTCGATCAGAATAAGCGAAAATAAAAGTTGTGTAGTGAGTTAGTGTTCGCCATTATAGTTACTTAGCAACGTTCAGATGCTCGTTTTGGATTGGCGCTTAAAAATGAAAGTAGTGTAATGCCCAGATATTACATAACCTTTTCCCGCTACGGTAGATGCACAATCTTTTAAAATCAAAGCTAGACTTTAAAATGGCCAAGAGAAAAGTTGATTCTGAAAACAGAGCCTTTGAAAGTTGCTGGGAGGCTGAATATATGTTTACTGATATTGGCGGTAAACCAATGTGTCTAATTTGTGGAGATAATATGGCTATGATCAAAGAATATAATATGAGACAGCAATATGAGACTAAATATCAAGACAAGTTTAACAGCCTAAATGCAGAGCAGAAGCTACAGAATGTAGAAGAACTGAAGAGGCATCTAACACCACAGTAGATGTTTTTCACCAAAGCAAAATCACAAACTGATGCTGCAGTCAAAGCAAGTTTTATTGTGTCAGAGGAGATCGCAAAATCAGGCCGACCATTTACAGAAGGAGAGTTTCTGAAGCACTGCATGATGAAAGTGTGTGACATCTTGTGTTCAGACAAAAAGCAGATGTTTGCCTTAGCTGTAATACGGTTGTTGATCGGGTTTGTGAGATAGCCACTGATGTTAAAACACAGCTGATCGAAAAAGGCAAAGACTTTGTTGCATTCTCCCTTGCTGTCGATGAAAGTAATGACACGCCTGACACTGCACAGCTCGCCATCTTCATCCGTGGAGTGGACTCCAGTTTGAATGTTACAGAAGAAATATTGGACATGAAATCCATGCATGGGACAACGACAGAAAAAGACATTTTTGACAATGTATGTCAAAGTTTAACCAACATGAACCTGCCTTGGGACAAACTCGTTGGACTGACAACAGATGGAGCACCAGCGATGTGTGGCGAAAAAAGTGGACTAGTTGGAAGGATGCGGTTAAAGATGCAGGAGAACTGTACTGGTGAATTGATAGCATATCACTGCATCATACACCAAGGATCACTGTGTGGTAAAGTCCTCAGCATGGAAGATGTAATGAGCACTGTAACACAAAACGTCAACTTTATCAGAGCCAAAGTTTCAAATCACCGCCAGCTTCAGTCTTTTTTGCAGGAAATAGAGTCGGCGTTCAGTGACATGCCTTTTCATACAGAAGTGTGGTGGCTAAATCGGGGAAAAGTTCTCAGCAGATTTTTCCAGCTGATCGAGGAAATCTGTCAATTCATGGACAGTAAAGGAAAAGATTCCACAGTTTTTCGGTTAAACCAAGTCAACGCTATGGTGTTCCCAATGCACACTATGCTGAAAATCTTAGCTTACTTCACGCCGAGTTCGCACGGTGCTTTAGTGACTTTGAAGCACAGAAAAGTAATTTTGAGCTGTTTCGTAATCCATTTGCTATAGATGTGGAAACTGCACCTGTAAATTTGCAGATGGAGTTAACCCTTTACAGGTCACAGCGGCCAATTCCGGCCGATGCCATAAAACGATCGTAGCATCCGATTCCGGCCGATACTATTATGCATTGTAAAAACGCGATCTCTCGGCTTTCCGACACTTCCGACGGCTACTTTCGCCGACAGCTTGACAACGTGGCCGCCATTTGTAAACGCGATAGTATGAATTTGAACAGACTTTTACGGACAATTTTTGATAGTTTTCAAGATTTTTACGCTGTTTTTCAAAATGGATTTTGGCGATTCTTCAAGTGATAGCCGAGATTTCGCTAGGTTAAATTTAAATGACATTAAAGGGCACGAAGTTGACTATTAATCGGCGCTAGATATCAGTGCAAAGCGTTACTTTGCATTAGCAGTCTGAGTCGGACTTTAAAGAAAGTGATTATGATTCTGAAAATGTGTGTGTAAATTGCCGTATAGATGACGGAAAATCACAAACAACATGCCGTATTTCGTAAATATTTGTGTTCATATATGGATTACCGACAACAATCACGTGAGTAACATATTCTGCATGCTTTTCCCTTCATTGTGTTGTTTATTTAACTAAAATCGGTTGACTAACACCTTATTTGTGATGTTTTTACTAACGCGACCCGAAATTTTACCGAACCTGAAAAAATCTTGCCCGTTCAGGGCTAGAAAACGGACAAGCGTCTGCCCTGTAAAGGGTTAATAGACCTGCAGTGTAATGGGACACTAAAGGCAAAGTACAACACTGTGGGGCCTGCACAGTTCACTCGTTTCATTCATGAAGAGATGCCCCATTCGTCTACATGCGGCTCGAACCTTGAGCATGTTTGGTAGCACATATCTGTGTGAGAAGCTGTTTTCTGCGTCGTCTCACTGATGAACACTTGCAGTCCATCACAAGAATCTCAATGACACAAAACATTACTCCCAACATAAACGAACTTGTAGACAAGAAAAGATGCCAAACATCGTGCTCTGACAAACTGACATAAGAATGAAAATGTGTATACCAATGATGTTTATTTATTACAACTTTTTTCTGTTTTAATTTATATTAATCTTTAAAAAAAGGTTTAATTTTCGGCTTATTGAATGTTTATCCTGTCCGGCCCGCAACCTAACTTGTGATTTGAGTTTTGGCCCGCTGAGAGATTAAGTTTGACACCCCTGCCTTAGAGGATGTTACAGTCAACACTAGCACTTTTCAGCTGCTGTTGATGTACTAGGCAAGTCTTATGTTCAGTAGTTTGCCATTGCTTTCTGAACAACCGGCTCACATACCCCCGTAAGTTACCAGCGTGGCGCGATCCGCTGCCGAATCTCACGCAGCTGTTTTCCCCACGTGGATATATGGGATTATGAACAACGTCGTTAACCTTTTGGCCAGGGAGACCGGCAAATTAAAATTAAATTTAATACTGACACCAATTACAGAACAAAACACCTAGAGTGCAATAAAATCACACACCATTACAACTGGCCTCCTCACACCATTTCACTATGTAATTGGAGATCTTCTGTTGGTTCTGGTAGGAGCACTGAAGTCGATTCCAGGCCACCAAGACATTCTCTGTACCACTTTCCACTTGCATATTTTCTACTGACTTCACGTGATCTGAAGCTGAAATGAACAAATGCACATTAAATGAAATAGAGAACTACATAAAAGTTGATATAGAGAACTATACAAAAGCTGACATATATAACTATACAAAAAGGTGATATAGAGAACTATACAAAAGCTGACAAAGAGAACTATACAAAAGTTGATATATAGTTGATATATATATAACAGCTAACATAGAGGACTATACAAATGATAAAGTAAACTACACATGATCTGACATAGGGAGCTATGCATGCTCAGACATAGAGAACTACACATCCGCTGAGATAGCTATACACAGAGAAATTACCCCATGAATAGAAAATTACCCACTTCCGCTATATCACACCATTTGCCAGAATCTAGTCACTGACAGAGACAATGTTTTTGTTAAATTTGAAAATATACTGAAGTGGTCGCTGCTGGGTTACCAGTCTTCTTTTATCATACTGCAGTATGCCCCTGATGAGATGCAGTAAAATAATCCAGGCAATAAATTGTGCAACCTATTGTCTGTGTATTGTGTATTATTAAAATTAGCAATGGGATAACATTATCTGAATTTCCAAAACGCAACATTTAGTTACAAAATGAAGCAAAAATAAGTCACAGATGGCTGAATTCCAATCTATTTTTCCTTTGCTTCAGCTATCCTACATTCAACTTCTTCAATACATCTTCCATCTACTGTTAATAAAGTTCACAAAGACTTAAATATGTTGACTTATTTCCAACCGTTTCCATTCATACTGATGTTACATTTGGGAAGACAATTTTTCTTTGTGATTACCATTACTTTTGTTTTTCTGTTATTCAACACTAATAGTAAGACTAATATCAACAGATAATGGTAACGTGCACAACCTATAGCAACAGTAATAGTAATGACACTCACGACCGAGGTGACGGAATAAGCATCCCGTCCAGAAAATGCCTGATGCTCTTCCTGTCTGAATCTCCCTCTTGGAAATCCCAAACAAATATTTCTGGGCTTGTGCATCTAGTAAGGGAAAATAATAGTCCATCCTGGAACCAGGGACCTCACTCCAGTTTATGGGACCCTAATATGTGTAGGGAGTACAAAGTGAATAATTACCACACAAACATTTCAGACCTTATATAATCTTGCTGACAGACAGACAGATAGATAAGAAATATATAAATAGACAGTCTGTGAGACAAATGGAGACTTAAACAGATAGATAACATACAAGTACACAAAATGTAGACATACATACAAATAGACAAAATGTAGATTGACATGCAAATAGACAAAATGAAGACAGACATACAGACTAAATGTAGATAAACATTCTCTTAAACTGTCCACATGCTGATGTCAAGGTGGTGGGTTTAATCCCCAAACCGGTCAGCTAGACTAAAATGTTGACTTCTGGTCTTTGACTTGGGGATGTAAATTACAAGCACCTCAGAAGTCGAAGTGGATTTGCCTGATGGCAAAGGACACATGTAATAGGGAAAGCTAATTCACATGCAAACATCAGTCCAGTGCACTCTCCAGTAGTGGAAACTACTAGAGGTAGTAGCATGTGTATGGGCTGCATTTGAGTTCAAAGTGAGCAGATGAACATAAAACTCCTAAACATGTTTATCCAAACAGACTGAATGAAGAATTAGTGAAGCATTGCCTAGTCTGTTGTGATGTGGTAGACAGACCTCCCCTCTAGTTTTGCTTAAACTTTAAGATTGTATCTTTCAATATATATATATTATTGGTTATATATAGCTATTGGTTGCTATTTCTGATAATTGTCTATCAAAATAGTCAGTTTAGTCGTTTAGTTTAGTTTAGTTGATGGAACATCATCACGGCACACGGGTGTAACCTATAAGTGCTCCAAATAATCAAAATATGCTACATCTGTGAAGAACTTCACATACAGAGAGAAGGAAACGTCTGACAAGTCTGGACAGGCCAGAATGAGAGCAGGCTGATCTACCTCCACACATTTCACAGATCAAATGATAAAATGAAGCTTTTGTTTACCCTGTTCTGTTCTTTATCTCTGTGATACATCTTACATATGATGTTATATATATGCCTAGATATCTTAATTTCTGCACATAAATCACTCTCTAAACCCTAATGACAAACACATATTCATATAACATACACGGACAAATAATTCTAATTCTCTGTGTATATTATATATATACAATATCAATTAGCAATGCAAAATACAAACATATTTAACAGATTTCAATACATTAATGTACATATTTTGAAAGTATTTTTGTACACATTTGAAAGTATGTGCTTTTAAGCATATGCATGAATATGAACGGAAGCACACTTGCATGCACATATGTACCTCCATATGTATGTATGTATGTCCATGCAGGTGGCTTGGTGAGTGGGTGTGACTGTGAATGGATGGATGGAAGGAGGGAGGGAGGTAGGCAGGCATCAGGCATGCTACCTGACCAAATGAATGCATGAATAAATGAATGAATGAATGACCAAAACTAAACAATTTAAAAATACTGATCAACTTTTAAATGATGTATATAATGGAACAGTTATTGAGCGTTTGAAATTAATTTGTTTTTTAAATTGTCCCAAGCCATTTTCTTGCTATGGGTCTGTTATGTGATAGTGCCATCACATGTTGTAGGCCTGAATGAGAGGAGAAAAAGCTGGCCAAACTTTCCCTCACTTTAGAAGGTGATGAGCCCAGGCCTGCAATCTGCATCTGACCGTATAACATTATCAGCGCAGTCCTCTATCAACTTCGCTCACATGTCTGTAATGAACTCTATTAGCTCAACAGTATATTTGGGAAGTGCGGTAGCACAGTGGCTAGACACCCACTTGCAGTTCAGGGATTTCATCATCATTGGGGGGGGAAATCGGATATTTAACATTATCTTGGGCTCCCAGCCTCAAAAGAGTACCAAGAAATGCCGTGGGAAGTAAAGGCAGCCAGCCTGAATCTGCCCACATAATCAACCAAGTACCAATTGGTCTATAAGAAATATGGCTCTACCACCATAGGTCCACGGTGCCTGAAGGAATGTAAAAGGGTTCTTTACCTGTACTTATTTTTCAACAGTATATTTACCTGGCCATAACAGACACTAGAATACACAACCAACCTCACATGTTCCCCCTGGCAGGCCTAGACACCAGAAGATGGTATAGTTTGAATGTTCTTTATCTTCAGTCACATTCCAAACTGCACGAAGTGACTCTCTGAACTTTGACTTTGAGTCGGCTGAAATCTCCACCACAAATGATTCAATAATACTTGCTGGTACTGAAATGTAAATGGGAACAGTAAATCCATAAAAACTAAGGCTGGAGTTGTGGAGTTGTAATAGGCACAACACATAGCTTTATGTGGTGGAGTGGCCAGTTTCTTTCCCTGTCAATTTCCCTCACCAGAAAATCTCTGGTGTCCATGTTAGAAAACACCATCTCTAGACCCAGAAAATCTCTGGTGTCCATGGTAGAAGACACCACCTCCAGAGCCAGAGAATCTCTGGTGTCCACGGTAGAAGACACCATCTCTAGAGCGAGAGAATCTCTGGTGTCCATGGTAGAAGACACCATCTCTAGAGCCAGAGAATCTCTGGTGTCCACGGTAGAAGACACCATCTCTAGAGCCAGAGAATCTCTGGTGTCCATGGTAGAAGACACCATCTCTAGAGGCAGAGAATCTCTGGTGTCCATGGAAGAAGAATGCACCATGTCTAGAGCCAGTGAATCTCTGGTGTCCATGGAAGAAGAATGCACCATCTCTAGAGTCAGAGAATCACTGGTGTCAATGTTAGAAGACACTATCTCTAGAGCCAGAGAATCTCTGGTGTCCATGGTTGAAGACACCATCTCTAGAGCCAGAGAATCTCTGGTGTCAATGTTAGAAGACACCATCTCTAGAACCAGAGAATCTCTGGTGTCAATGATAGAAGACACCATCTCTAGAGCCAGAGAATCTCTGGTGTCAATGTTAGAAGACACCATCTCTAGAGTCAGATAATCTCTGGTGTCAATGTTAGAAGACACCATCTCTAGAGTCTGAGAATCTCTGGTGTCAATGTTAGAAGACACCATCTCTAGAGTCAGAGAATCTCTGGTGTCAATGTTAGAAGACACCATCTCTAGAGCCAGAGAATCTCTGGTGTCCATGGTAGAAGACACCATCTCTAGAGCGAGAGAATCTCTGGTGTCCATGGTAGAAGACACCATCTCTAGAGCCAGAGAATCTCTGGTGTCCACGGTAGAAGACACCATCTCTAGAGCCAGAGAATCTCTGGTGTCCATGGTAGAAGACACCATCTCTAGAGCCAGAGAATCTCTGGTGTCCATGGAAGAAGAATGCACCATGTCTAGAGCCAGTGAATCTCTGGTGTCCATGGAAGAAGAATGGGCCATTTCTAGAGTCAGAGAATCTCTGGTGTCCACGTTAGAAGACTGCACCATCTCTAGAGTCAGAGAATCTCTGGTGTCAATGTTAGAAGACACCATCTCTAGAGTCAGAGAATCTCTGGTGTCAATGTTAGAAGACACCATCTCTAGAGCCAGAGAATCTCTGGTGTTCATGGAAGAAGAATGCACCATCTCTAGAGTCAGAGAATCTCTGGTGTCAATGTTAGAAGACACCATCTCTAGAGCCAGAGAATCTCTGGTGTCCACGGTTGAAGTCACCATCTCTAGAGCCAGAGAATCTCTGGTGTCAATGTTAGAAGACACCATCTCTAGAGCCAGATAATCTCTGGTGTCAATGTTAGAAGACACCATCTCTAGAGCCAGAGAATCTCTGGTGTCAATGTTAGAAGACACCATCTCTAGAGCCAGATAATCTCTGGTGTCAATGTTAGAAGACACCATCTCTAGAGCCAGAGAATCTCTAGTGTACATGTTAAAACACTGCACCATCTCTAGCGTCAGAGAATATCTGGTGTCCATGTTAGAATCCTGCACCATTCATGGAAACCACTGAACCAACCACTAGGACACCTTTGACAAACACAAATGTGCTTAAAGATATTAACCCTACAAGTCAAGCTGGCCTATACTAAAAAATCAGTCAAATGTGGACTAATCTTGAGTTCAAACCGAGCGACACACAAAAAAGTTAATGTTTTTACCTGTGATGTTTAACTGTTACATATTGCTAATATCTCTTAAAACATTTTCTGTGTAATGATGAAACAGGCGTGGGGATAATATTTGTCTTCTGGGGTTAATATCTTTAAGTCAGAGGCACCATGATCTCAGATATGCAGATGTTGATCTTAATTACTGAGAACCCACGACAGCCGCACAATCTACAGTTGTAATAAACATTTATCATTATCATGCCACAGGTTCTTGGTAGCATATCACTCTCATCATGGTAGCATGTCACTCTCATCATGGTAGCATGTCACTCTCATCATGGCTCATGCTGTTCTTTGTTTTTGTTCCCTCACTTTTGAACTCAAACATAGTCCATACACGTAGTACTACTTCTAGCAGTTGCTACTCCTGGGGAGTGCATTGGAATGATTAGCTTTCCCTATTACCAGTGTTTCTCCTCATCAGACGAACACACTCTGACATCTGAGGTACTTATAATTTACGTTCCCAAGTCAAGGATGAGAAATCAACATCTTAGTTCAACTGACTAATGTCGGGGTTGAACTCACCGCGTTGGCGTCAGCTCACCAGAATTTTAAACACAAGCGCTTTTATTAATTTTGCCATGTTGACTTTATCATGGCTTATAAAACACACACTTCATCTTTCACGGGTGTCCCGCTACCTCATGCATGAGCATGCCAGGCTATCTTTAATGTCCTGTGTCCAGCTGCATGTGGGTCTACCCCAGCTCTTCTTCCAGGGACTATGCCTTCCAGTGCTGGTTTTCAAGCCACAATAATGTTGGAAATGGCCAAGGCATGTCAGTTTCTGAGATTTAATGCTCTTAGGATCCCAGTTGATGATAAACATTCAAAGCTATATAGTCTAGAAACTGACATCAAAAGTGCTAAAGTAATGATTTTCACCACACACAAAATAAGACAATCCAAAAGTTGATATTCTGATAAACAATGACAGATTGAAACAAGTATCAAGATACACCTATCGTGTAATAGGAGCTGGCAGATAGGACATAGTGATCATGAAAAGAATCACAATTGCATGCAATATATGCATACATAATATGAAACATACACCTCTTCCCAAACAAAAAGCACAGACGCTGACAACGGAATACATCAAATGTTACTGTGTGGACTGGAAACAATCTGTGACACCTAATATTATCTTAGTGTGAAAGTCACCTATATAATTATATTATCACCATGTAATAATCTTCTAAATGTTGAAGTTGTAACTAAAACTCATTCACCATTACATCTTGATCATTTGTGGGTGTATAACACTGGATAACTTCCAGGAAAAGCAGCCACAACATTTTCCAGGCTAGCTAAAAGAGTTTGGGAGAATAATAGACTAACAGAGCGTACAAAAGCTCAAATATATAAGGCTTGTGTTGTAAGCACACTACTCTATGGGTCTGAATCCTGGACCCTGTACTCAAGACAGGAAAGGAAGTTGAATTCCTTCCATATGAGATGTCTGAGACGTATCCTGGACATAACATGGAAAGACCACATAGCAAACAAACAGGTGCTTGAAAGAGCAGATATTACCACAGTGCACACCTTCCTCAAGCAGAGACGCCTCCAGTGGCTGGGCCACGTATCTCGAATGGAGGATGAACATATTCCCAAAGATCTCCTATATGGAGAACTAGCCACAGGAAAGAGGCCAACAGGAAGACCCCAAATGTGATATAGGGTTGTGTGTAAACAAGATATGAAAACCCTTGAAATAGATCCAGACACGTGGGAAAGAGTTGCTCCTGGAGAAGAGATGTATGAAATGGACTGGTGCTCTTTAAGCACAATCTGATCCAACAAACTGAGGATAGGCGGCACAGGCTTAAAACGCAGTCACTTACTGCTGGACTTGCCTCATCTTACAGATGCGGAAACTGTGACAGAGACTGTCACTCTCGAATTCGACTATACAGTCACCAGCGGTGCTGCCAGGTACCTCCCAAGCGGCACAACTCTATAGTCCTTCAGGACTGAAAGAGGCCTACTATGTTTGTTTGCTCTAATGAAGCGTAGTCAATACACGCACTTTTACTTATAGTGCACTGGGTTCATTTTTGCGTGTGGATTAGCTGTCCCTAATACCAGTGTCCCTCACCATCTTAGTCCAGCAATGCTACTTCGACTTCTGAGGTACTTGGAAATTTACGTCCCCAAGTCAAGTATGGGAAGTCAACTGACCAGTGTAGGGGTTGAACCCGCAACCTCGACATCAGCACACAGGAAGTTTAAAAGTGAGAGGTGTCAAAAGAGGTGAGCAAGGAGGATTCCGCACCTGTGTTACCAGGACTCTAAGAGGAAGCATAGAGTAGTATCCCATTGTGACACACCCTACATGTCATAAGAGGCAATGAGAACAGTTGGGTTTGGGACTAGCTTTTCCATTCCATTAAAAAACACTGGGGGAAGAGTGGCACAGAGGTTATGATGTCCACCTCTAACTCACACAAACCTGGTTCGATTCATGGCATGGGCTGTGTGGAATTTTACAAAACATGAAAATGATGGTGACCTAGCAATACATAAGAGATATAACCATCACTTACCAGCAAAAGTTTCAGGGGAAATAACCATAACAGTTGGTTTCACAGAGTACCCTCCCTTATTATGAGCAAAGATTGTCAACTCTGAAGGTGAACCACATGAAAGTTCCACGACTGTCAAGTGAGCATCTGATGTAACAGTTTTCAGATCTTTCTCACCAAGTTTGATGAGGTAACCATCAATGATCCCATTCTTTTCTGACTCTTTAACATCCTATTAAATTTTGACAAAGAGAAAATGAAAACAATTTTCTAAAATGAAGAACAAACAAAAGGTGCAAGGCAGTTAACCTTTAAAATCCTGTTCCCCTTGACCTTTCAATACTCTCTGCTTGAGCTTCTAACAGGTTACACTTAAATTTGCTATCTTCCCTCCCTCTCTTTCATGTAGCAGAATATTGCTCTCATCACAGTGAATCAAAAGGCCTCTGAATCTCTGGCCATGTCTTCTGCCTCTTGCTCACTCATGCCCCAGGTTTCTGCAATGTCCTGTGTCATCTTGGTGCTGGTTGAATCTTGCCACTTCTACCAGGGACCAGGCCTCCCATCACTGTTCTCTCCCAGCCACTGTGACGTTTTATATGGCCAAAGTATTTCACTTTTCCAGACATGTTTCTGTTTCATCATCATCCAGTGCCTTGCCGGCTGGCGTGGGCCATCATGTTTCTCCACAAATTACGATCTCCGACGTCATGGATCAATTCGTGTGTTAACTCCCTTCCTTGCCATGATACAAGACAGTTAATAATCTTTTCATGCTGTCTTCCTCTATCTCTCTTTCCGCAAACCTTTCCGGTTGTCACATGTTCCAATTTTTGTCTTCTCATAACATGGCAAAAAAAATTATGACTGCCTCTTTCTGATGATGTTGTTTATGAGCCAGTTTTCTTTGATGTTCAGATCTTGTAGAATTCCACTGTTTTTCTTCTTCATGGTCTACGATATTCTACAGACTTTTCTGTAGCATTTGAGTTAAACAGCCCACATTTAATTCTTCAGTCATCTTACCACCTTGATTCATCTTCTATCATCAATGATATCTTTTAATGAATAATCTTTATCAAGAAAATAATCAAATACCAACAACATGTCTTCATCATCCTTATTCTTCTTTCAAGGGGAGCTTGTCACACCAATTTATGTACCTCATAGGTCAGTGTGTTCAACTTGAGTGTGCATGTGTGTAAAGTTGACCTCTTCTAGACATATTGCATTCATGGTCTTGAGTTCCATCTACCTGTAGGTAGGTGTTCTTTCCTAGCAAGTCTGCCAGGGCCTTGCAGTCTACTCTTTGAGATTTCCAAACGCTATGGGATGTTTACCATGTACATCTTGCACACGGGGCTTTCTGTTTTTGGCCCTTATCTATGAAGGCTAGGTGTCAGATCTCACTACCCAAGTAATCAGAGTATGTGATCTCATTAGTAACTAATGGCTCCTGAAATATGCCCAGCCCTTAGTGGGGATTTGAACAAGATAACTTCTGTGCCTGAGCTGAACACCATGACCTCCCGGCCACATTTTCCTTGTAAACAAATGAGATCTATAACATATTTTCATTGCTGGAACTGGCAGCATTTGTATGTGTGTCTCATCTACTGTGAAATTCTCAGAGAAATCAAGATTGAAGAATGTAATGTTTCACTGCTTGACACAACTTTGTTTACAGTTATACTTTCATCTGTAAAAATAAATCAAAATTGAAGAATATAATGTTACACTGCTCTACACATCTTTGTTCAAAGTTATACTTTGATCTGTAAAAATAAATCAGAATTAAAGAATGCAATGTTTCACTGCTCTAAACATATTTTGATTACAGCTATACTTTCATCTGTAAAAGCAAGCAGTTATATCAATCAGGAGAGAAGCATAAAACCAACACCAGTGCATTAAGGATTATTTTTATTTTTTGCTCACTCACTTTGAACTCAAGCGAAGTCCATACACGCTACTTCTAGTAGAGTTGGACTGAATGTTGTGTGTAGATTAACCTTCCCTATTAACAGTTTCTCCTCACCATCAGGCGAACCCACTCTGGCTTCAGAGGTACTTGTAATTTACGTCCCCAAGTCAAGGAGGATAGGTCAACATTTTAGCCAAATTGTCAAGTGTAGGGGTTGAACCCCTTATCTCAGACACAGCACACTGGATGTTTAAGAAGAACACGTTCTTTTCCATTTGGTCATGCTGGCCTACTGCATCAAGGGTGTGTGCTCTGTATAGGGCATTCTAATGCATGCTAACAAACATTAATGACAACACTATTGAGGATATCAACTGGGAGGTCAGTAAACAGGTGAAAACATTTGTACAAGACAACTTGGACTTAACAATTAAAGCACAGGATGCTTTCCCTCTACCTTGAGGTGTATTGGGTATATGGTGCTGGCCCCATGTTTGTATAGACCAATCAGCACTGGTCAGCTGACACAGTGGATATCACGCCAGCCATCTTTACTTTGAAGCAGGGATGTTTTAAACTGACCTACTTACCACGCAACTGTAGAACAGACTGAACAAAACCACAGTATCTTAGCAACCCAAAATGAAGTAGATGAGGCAGGTTAAAAACTAGCTACTGGCAACGTGACTTGCCCCTGTTAAATCTTGTCTGGTTTATACACAAAGTTAAAATTAGTTATATGTCCAGTATGTGATGTTGCAATCAACCCCAGTATTTGCTGCCTGTTTGTGATTGTCTAGGAAGTTGTATGTTCAGTAGTTTGCCATTGCTTTCTGAACAGTCAGTGCTAATACCATTGTGAAATTCAACACACAGAGATCTGCTTCAAATCACCTGATATAATATATAAAAGCTGGACAAGTATATTACCTGCCACATCAAGGTTACATTTCTGGATCCATTAACACATTTGGCAGATGTGTAACTTCCATTTACAGTCGTGGGTCCTACGTTTGGAGCTGCGATTGAGAAAAACATAAATACATGTGTACAATCTTATTTCACTTTCTCATGGATATACATGAATTATTGCCAGTAAAAGACAAAATTACAAAAGAGACAAAATATTTCAGCATGCTTGAATTCAGATTTAGGTCTGGTACTGCAAAGAAAGGACATTGTAACATAATGGGTGGGGATGTTTGCCAGAATGTTACTACACAAGATTATGGAACCTATCTGACTATTTACTTTTAACCCGCTCTGACGTCCCCTTAGACTTTGGACATATTATGTTACTGTTTACTTCACTCCCTGTCTTTGGACATATGTATGTTACTGTTTACTTCACTCCCTGTCTTTGGACATATGTATGTTACTATTTACTTCACTCCCTGTCTTTGGACATATGTATGTTACTATTTACTTCATTCCCTGTCTTGACATTCACTAGGCACAAGAAAGTGTTTAAACAAAGAACTATAATTTAACGTAGGCCTTTTCTCAGCCTAGAACTGACAACACAAATACAGATATATAATTAGTAGTACTGAAAGTCCTATAAGGTTGGAAAGTAACCCTGCCAGAATACTTCAGGTAGCCTCTCAAACTGGTTCATCATAGGCTATAGAGAGAGATTGTCATGGTCTGTATGGTCTGAGGAACAGACGACATCACCTGAATCATGCAGGACTCCGCCTTAATGACGCGTTTGTAGAACCAGGCCATAATGCTTGTATTCCAAAGTTCTTAAGTACTGTTCACTTCACTAGTAATAATTCAGTCTGATAACTGCTTAACGTGTAGATATGTATTGATGCATAATGGCTTTGTGGAAAATGTTCCCAATGTTGTATCTGATTCGTGAACTGCCGACCATCTTGCCCACAGGTAATTTTGATCAGGCATAAATAAATCAAGGCATACATCAGATTTGCCAACAGGTCAGTTCAGTCTATGGTAAACAAGTTCACAAAGCCTCTGGACAAACAGGATACTGTATTCAGGCATGAGCAGGTTCACCGATCCTCATGGAAAAACAGTTACTGTATACAGTGATTACCAACAACGGGGACACAATGAAAGAAATTAAACGGCGACTATCAATTGCTCTTCAAAGACTAAAACAGCTTGAATAAATTAAGGAGTGGGACAGACAGAACTACAAAAATTAGATTTTTAAGAGCATGCATCTTTCCCATTGCAACATATGCCTGTGAGACCTGGACACTTACTAAACAAGCTGAACAGCGCATAAATGCCTTTGAATATAAATGTTATAGACGAGTTCTAAGAATATCTTGGGTAAAGAAAAGAACAAATGCATCCATACTTCAAGAGTTGAATATTGAAGAAGGTTGGCTATTAAAGACGATAAAACAAAGAAAATTGAAATATTTTGGTCACTTGAAACGTCACGAAAGTTTGGAGAGAACAATAATGGAAGGGTATATGCCTGGGAAAAGAGGAAGAGGAAGGCCAAAGAGAAGATGGGTGCAGGATGTGGCGGATGATCTCCAGATGGGTGTATCAGACGCGGGACATCTTGCTTATGAACGTGAGGTTTTCCGGAGAATTGTTATGGGAGCGAGGTTCTGCAAAGGACATGCTACTGAATGAATGAATGTATACAGTGTAAGCCATTTCACAAAACATTATTGTCACACCTGATACTGTAATAAGGAGTGAACACGTTCATGAAACATATTGATACCACAGGTAACAGACAGTCTGGGTTGGACCACTTCGTCAGCCACCTTGACGGAACTAGTTATTCAGGCGCTGACCATTGTACAAAATATATCTTCACTACAGCTTATGATATTCCAGTGTTGGCCATTAAGTACTTCTTCTTGGCACACTATTACTTGACTCAGGTGGCGGCCAAATCCCATCAAAAAAGGGAAACCTTGTTTTGTGAACAAATACCTTGTCTACATGTATGAATACTGCAGATTGCCTTTTGTTTGCACTTGGGCACGTAAATACAATATACAAGTAGATGTCGTTCTCTAGTGTGATACTTTAGAAACTCACTACCAGATGTCTGGTTCAGTGTATTTATGTGGGGTCTAAAATTAAGGCTGGACAGTTTACCAGAACAAAGTAGAACATTGGTTTTCACGTACAAGAAGAGATAGCGTGAATCCCTGTAATAATTCTCGTGACTACATGAGTTCAACTCTCTGAACTATTAATCTTACTTTAGTATTCTATTTATAGAAGTAGAATAATTAGTTTTCTTAGAAAACCCCCTACAAAGAATATTGCGTCGGGTTCCCTATTAAGCTAACAATAAATAGTAACCCAATTGTGAAGGTGTGTGAAGTGGCAACCGACTTGCATCTTGTTACAGGCATATGTGGATGAATGTGACATGCTTGTAACCATGTGTTACTAGAATGATCAGCATCTAAACCTTAAGACATTTACTGACAGAGACTCTCGGACAGCCAAAATCAATCATCTATATGTTTTCAAAAGAGGTTTAGACATAAAGAAAACTTATCACAAATAATCAGAAAGAGACATCATCATTTTTCTCACGTTATGAGAAGAGAAAAACAGAAACATGCGACAGCAAGACAGATTTGTGAAAAAAGAGATTGAAGTATACCGGGAGAGATCTGACTCTCCTTCGTCATGGTAAGAAAGGTGTCAGCGCATAACTTGATACATATTGGAGGTCGAAAGTGGGCAGAAGCATAATTACACATGCCAGTTGGCACGATACTTGATGATGATGATGATGATATGGCACAGCTGTCCTGAGCTCAAATCTGAATGAGAAATATAATATTCATGATCACAAGGCTGTGAGACTGATCCAGTATCATGACTAATTCAGCAGCAAATCCCTCATCGTGTATCTACTGGTTACTCCTGGCATGTTTTTCTGTACCCCTTATGTCTCACCAAGCCAATACACTACTCATTCTATACAACTTTTTACTGTAACCTCATTGGACAACACAGCATTGTCTGAACCTCTTCAGACCAAAACATTTACTAATTTTAGTAACAACTGCCAAGAACAGAAAGAGTTAAAGTTAAGACCAAATTGGGACTAAAAGAGATAAAATGGGTACCATCAGGTATTCAGGGAGGTCAGGAGGTCAGCCAGAGACTGACCAAACCCACAACAGATTGCTGCTGGCTCAACATTTTATGTACCACTCAAATCCCAATATTCCATGGAAACAGAATCCTTGACTTTACTGTGTGTACACACATGTAAATACAGGCCAGTAAATAAATGTCTCTGTAACACCAGTT
The DNA here is from genome assembly GCA_014155875.1 of Cepaea nemoralis. Classification (NCBI taxonomy): domain Eukaryota; kingdom Metazoa; phylum Mollusca; class Gastropoda; order Stylommatophora; family Helicidae; genus Cepaea; species Cepaea nemoralis. The sequence goes on from JACEFZ010026260.1 coordinate 70,802, forward strand.
GTCAGTAACATCTGATGGGAGATGCTTTGAAGAGATTAGAACAAGAATCATCATGGCGAAAGTAGCCTTTAGCAAGATGATAAACTTTCTGACCAATAAAAAGATGTCAATTGAAACGAGAAAAAGAGTGTTGAGGGGATACATAGAGCCTGTTCTTTTGTATGGATGTGAAACTTGGACAATGAGCAGTCAAGCTGAAAAACATCTTATGGCTGCAGAAATGTGGTTTCTGAGGAAAATGCAAAGAATACCATGGACAGATAGAAAAACCAATGACCAAGTACTACAGGAGACAAATGAACATCGTAAACTGATTAGAGAAATTACACGTAGACAGTAAAAATTTTTTGGACATGTTATTGAAGAAATGGATTGGAGAACTTTGTGACAACTGGCAAGATCGAAGGGAACAGACCAAGAGGAAGACTGAGAGGAAAATACCTGGATGGCTTGGCCACATGGCATGGACGAGACAGGAACTACTGAGCTGATCCACGACTCTGGTGATCGAGTGAAATGGCGAGTCATGACCGCCCACGCTTTCCAGCATGGCACATAATTGATTAATTGAACACCACTTGAGGTAAATTGAATATATGGTGTTTGTCCCATATTTGTATTGACCAAGTCGGCACTTAATGACTGATGAGGTCAATACCACACTGACCAGCTTTACTTCCCATCTCAGGTTGGCAGTCTCTACTTCCCAGGACATTCCCTAATGTCCATTTTAGACTGACTTGACCCGAAAGCTTAAGTATATTATTTTAAACTGTCTTGCAGATTTGAACCCATGACCACCAAACTAATGCACTACTGCAGATGTGTATATCATCATCATCATCATCATCATCATCATCATCATCAGCTGGCATAGGGGTTCACGCCTTTCCACAGATCTCAGTCTTTGGTGTTCTGGATCTGCTGATGATATTCCTCCGTTCCACCATCTCAATCCATCCACCATCTCAATCCATCCACCATCATTTCTCTTTGTCTGCCTCTGACTCTCTTCCCCTTGATCTTTCCAGTTGTTACAATCTTCTCCAATGCCTCTCTTCTCATCACATGACCAATGAAATGCTGTTTGTCTCTTTCTTATTGTTGTATATAATGTGCTGTCCCTCTATTTGTACGCCGAAAATATAATGAGAAATGTAAGAGATGATATAAATAGGGATCTATATGATGCCCTAAATATCGGTGGTCTTGGCATACCAGAGATTCGGTATGCTGATGATACAGTATTGCTATCCACAACACAGACTGGTATAGAAAACCTAATAGCCTCAACCCAATTGAATAGTGAAAATCACAACTTGTATCTCAATATTGCAAAAACAAAGATAAAGCATACAGATAAAACCACTATAGAGAAAGAAATATATGTTAATGAGGAAAAATTTGAGGTGGTGGAAAATTTTTGAATATCTTGGGTCATTGATTACGAACAACGGTGACACAATGAAAGAAATTAAACGATGACTATCAATTGCTCTTCAAAGACTAAAACAACTGAATAAATTATGGAGTGGGACAGACAGAACTACACAAATTAGATTTTTAAGAGCATGCATCTTTCCCATTGCAACATATGCCTGTGAGACCTGGACACTTACTAAACAAGCTGAGCAGCGCATAAATGCCTTTGAATATAAATGTTATAGACGAGTTCTAAGAAAATCTTGGGTAAAGAAAAGAACAAATGCATCAATACTTCAAGAGTTGAATATTGAAGAAGGTTGGCTATTAAAAACGATAAAACAAAGAAAATTGAAATATTTTGGTCACTTGAAACGTCATGAAAGTTTGCAGAGAACAATAATGGAGGGGTATATGCCTAGGAAGAGAGGAAGAGGAAGGCCAAAGAGAAGATGGGTCCAGGATGTGGCGGATGATCTCCAGATGGGTGTATCGGACGCGGGACATCTTGCTTATGATCGAGAGGTTTTCCAGAAGGTTGTTATGGGAGTGAAGTTCTGCAAAGGACATGCTACTGAATGAATGAATGAATGTTCTAGTTGCATTAACCTCTTTCAGGCAATCGTTGTTAGATACTGTAGCAGTCCAAGGAATTCGCAACATTAGTCTCAGGAACCACATCTCTGTTGCTTCTAAGTTCTTCCTAATTTGTTCATTCACATTCCAAGATTCACAGCCATACAGCAAAACAGTTTCTATATAGCAGTTCAGTACTCTCTTTCAAACATTCAATGATAGTGACTTAAAAAAGTCGCTTAAAAGTTGACAGGGTCGACTTCATTGCACCGGGTTTTTATCCCATATGGCTCTGTCTCTTTCCGCAGCACGGAAAGCGTCGCACAAAGCACGAACTCCGTAGCTTTTAGCGACGACCCATGGGAGTCTCCGAAACATTTAACTCGTAAACCGAAGGACGCGGCCCGGAATCGAACCCACAACCTCACAAGTCAAACGTCAAACGGCTTGACCACTTCGCCACAGAGACTCCCTAATAGTGTCTTATTGTGATAGTGACTTATTGCGTAAGATCTCTTGATTTTCTGAAATGCAGCTTTTGCTTGCCCTATTCTGCTCTTAATCTCTGTTGTGCATCTTCCATCTGATGTTATAAATGCCCCTAGATATTTAAAATTATCCACTTGGTTAAGAACTGTCCCTTCTATTGCCATTTCATATTTTAGTGTCACCTTTTTCTTTGATATCACCACTGTTAATGTTTTCTTGATATTCAAGGAGAGTCCTTCCTTTGCACTCTGTTACTACAATGTCCAATAATTGTTGCTAGATCTTTTGGATTAGAAATTACCTGATGGCGAGGTGCACTGGTAATAGTGGAAGCTAATCCACACATAAAAATCAGTCCAGTGCACTAGAGGCAGCAGCGGGTGAATGTGCAACACTAGAGATCAAAGCAAGCAAATGCAAAACAAATAAAAAATAGCTGTTCTAGGACAGGCATTTCAGAACTGGCTGACCTGTCATAGGAGTGGATTCTTGGATGCTGACAGGGATCACTCCAGTAGCCAGAATATGCACCAGCAGGGTAGCAGTCCACCAAAAAGTTGTGATGTGTGTACGAAGGGTAACCACACCGTTTAAACTGTGTATCCATGAGGCTGTCATTCACAACCTAAAACATATTTATAACACATGATGAATAATCACAAGTCGGTGGTGGAAAGCAGGGTGCCACATGGGTTAGTAATAACTGAAAATAAGTAACATATTCAGAGTTGTTAGAGTGAAGCCCTGGTTAGCTGCAGTATATTTGTCAATAGAAAGAGCTTAAACTAAGCAATGAAAAAGAAAGGTTCACAAAAATACAGCAACATAAACAAGAACGGATAAATATTACAATCCAAAATCAATACATGGATACATGACTTGACTCTGAGATCAAAGGTAGTTCTCGGGACAGTGATTCAGGTTCAAACCCCAGCCCCAGACTGTGATTTGGATTCAATCTCTGGCCCCAGACTGTGATCTAGGTTCAATCCCTGGCACCAGACTTTGATCTAGGTTCAATCCCTGGTCCCAGACTATGATCTAGATTCAATCCCTGACCCCAGTGTATGATCCACATTCAACTCCGGTCCCAGACTATGATCTAGGTTCAATCCCTGGCCCCAGACTTTGATCCAGGTTCAACCCCGGTCCCAGACTATAATCTAGATTCAATCCCTGACCCCAGTCTATGATCCACGTTCAACCCCGGTCCCAGATTATGATCTAGGTTCACTCCCCGGTCCCAGTCTATGATCCAGGTTCAATCCCCGGCCCTAGTCTATGATCCAGGTTCTCTGGCCCCAGACTGTGATAACACTGTAACTACTCTCAATGTGTAACTGGTGCACTTGAAGAAGACTCTCTATACTGTAACAACTCTCAATGTGTAACTGTTGCACTTGACATAGACTTACTGCACTGTAACTCTCAATGTGTAACTGTTGCACTTGACAGAGACTCACTACACTGTAACAACTCTCAATGTGCAATTGTTGCACTTGACAGAGACTCACTACACTGTAACAACTCTCAATGTATAACTGGTGCACTTGACAGAGACTTACTGCACTGTAACAACTCTTAATGTGTAACCGGTGCACTTAACAGAAACTTACTGCACTGTAACAACTCTCAATGTGTAACTGGTGCACTTGATGGAGACTTACTACACTGTAACAACTCTCAATGTGTAACTTGCACTTGACAGAGACTTACTGCACTGTAACAACTCTCAATGTGTAACTGCATTTACACTATAAAACAAAGTTAATATGTACCACAGATCCTTAAATATACATCAAAGGATATTCCTGAAAAATAGTGCAGAATAGTATACAGTAAGAATATACCTCATCATAACTGTCCCCCACAATCTGATGCCGGATTCTGTATATTTTCTCATAACTCCTGGAATGATTCCATGACAAAGTGATGCATCCTGGCGTGCTCTCGGATGATAGGTTTACAACAGGTGCAGGCTTCACTGAGCATAAAGATATAGTAGATAAATAAGCCCATTGACATGCCAGCTAAGTATTATACAATAAATTTGTGTTTGGCCTGTACTGTCAGTGACTAACTGCCACACAATGAGTTATCTGTCCAGTACTACACAAGTGTAGAATTGTTGGACATAAATGGTATGACAGAATCAATAACACGGAGTTGAGGGAGACAACTAGACCAGCCAATCAAGAGGTGAGGGACAGAAGCTGACACTGGATAGGACACACACTGAGGAAACCTCCAAATAGTTTTACTGGAAAATCCTGTCATTGAAACCCACAGGGGACATGAAATAGAGGAAGACTTGGAGTGAGCTTCGGGAGAAAGGAAACAATAGGATGGCTTGGTGTTAGCTGTTGAGAAGAAGAAGAAGAAGAAGAAGAAGAAGAAGAAGAAGAAGAAGAAGAAGAAGAAGAAGAAGAGAAGAAGAAGAAGAAGAAGAAGAAGAAGAAGAAGAAGAATTCTACCCTCCACTTTTACTTCCAGGAGACATTCACATGTCTTTGGCAAGGAGATACTCTCCATGTAATATGCTCTTCTACAAGCTATGCAAGTTCACTGTTACATCTTGATCTTCCTTCAATCTTCCTTCATCTATCTTTGAATCTCAGCTGTTGTCTACTACTTGATCTTTGTTATTGTGTACTTCTTGATTTTTCCTCCTTCTATCTTTGAATCTTAACTATTGTCTACTTCTTGATCTTCCTCCTTCTATTTTTGAATCTAAGCTGTTGTCTACTTCTTAATATTTGCTATCATCTACTTCTTGATCATCCTCCATCTATCTTTTAATCTGCATATTGTCTACATCTTGATCAACCTCCATCAATAACATTAAATATGCGGATGATACAGTATTGATTGCAGAGAATGAGCAGGATCTGCAACATTTAGTAAATGCAGTTGTTGCCACGGTGAACAACTATGGTTATAATTAAATTGTAAGAAGATACAGATAATGGTCATCACTAGGAAGAATGAAATACCAAAAAGTAATATACAAGTAAATGGGAATATTCTTAAACAGGTAAATCTGTACAATTATCTCTGAAGAGTCATAACATCTGATGGGAGATACCTTGAAGAGATTAGAACAAGAATTGCTATGGCAAAGGTATCCTTCTGAACATTGATCAACATACAGACCAATAAAAAGATATCAATTGCAATGAGAAAAAGAGTGCTGAGGTGCTACATAGAACCTGTACTTTTGTACGGATGTGAAGCGTGGACAATTAGCAGACAAGCTGAAAAACATATGATGGCTGTGGAAATGTGGTTTCTGGGGAAAATGCAAAGAATACCATTGACCGACAGACAAACCAATGACCAAGTCTTAAAAAGAAACAAATTAAAATTGTACACTGATTAGAGAAATTAGACGTAGACAGTCATAATTTTATGGTCACGTTATGAGAAGAAATAAATTGGAAAACTTGATGACAACTGGCAAGATCAAGGAGAAGAGAACAATGGGTAGGTAGACAAGTGAATACCTGGATGGCTTGGCCATGATGTATGGTCGAGACAAGAACACTGAGCTGATCCACGACTCTGGTGATCGAGTGAGATGACCGCCCACTCTTATCGCCATGGCAAATGATGAATGAATAATTCTATCTATGAATCTTAACTTTTGTCTACTTCTTGATCAACCTATGAATATCTTTGAATCTTAACTATTGTCTATTTCTTGATCAACCTCCATCTATCTTTGAATCTTAACTATCCATCAGTATACAGCAACTAACTATGCAACTCCGATACTGACTGCCGAACTTCATTGTGCACTTGGTGAGCTGCCTTATAAGCTATACCAATCTTAAATTCAAATGCTTGTATTCCAGCTTATGGTATTGATTCAATCAATTGAATGTCCTCTTCTCAACCAGACTCTTTAGTGGCATTCATAATGTTGTCTTGACCTACTGGTTAACCCTATAGTATAGTGACAGAGCCAGCTATTGTATCCGCTCCTTCATTGCCCTTACCAGCTGCTTGTCAGGTATCAAGATAGACCTAACTTGACAAATTGTGAACCTCTGCGAGGATTTGATCTAATGCCCACAACAGCTGCATGCCAGGTATCAAGATAAACGTAACTTTACAAATGAACCTCTGTGAGGATTTGATCCAATGCTCTCACCAGCTGCATGCCAGGTATCAAGATAAACCTAACTTTACAAATGAACCTCTGTGAGGATTTGATCCAATGCTCTCACCAGCTGCATGCCAGGTATCAAGATAAACCTAACTTTACTAATGAACCTCTGTGAGGATTTGATCTAATGCCCACAACAGCTGCATGCCAGGTATCAAGATAAACCTAACTTTACAAATGAACATCTGTGAGGATTTGATCCAATGCCCACAACAGCTGCATGCCAGGTATCAAGATAAACCTAACTTTACTAATGAACCTCTGTGAGGATTTGATCCAATGCCCACAACAGCTGCATGCCAGGTATCAAGACAACCCTAACTTTACTAATGAACCTCTGTGAGGATTTGATCCAATGCCCACAACAGCTGCATGCCAGGTATCAAGATAACCCTAACTTTACTAATGAACCTCTGTGAGGATTTGATCCAATGCCCTCACCAGCTGCATGCCAGGTATCAAGATAAACCTAACTTTACTAATGAACCTCTGTGAGGATTTGATCCAATGCCCTCACCAGCTGCATGCCAGGTATCAAGATAAACCTAACTTTACTAATGAACCTCTGTGAGGATTTGATCCAATGCCCTCACCAGCTGCATGCCAGGTATCAAGATAAACCTAACTTTACTAATGAACCACTGTGAGGATTTGATCCAATGCCCTCACCAGCTGCATGCCAGGTATCAAGATAAACCTAACTTTACTAATGAACCACTGTGAGGATTTGATCCAATGCCCTCACCAGCTGCATGCCAGGTATCAAGATAAACCTAACTTTACTAATGAACCTCTGTGAGGATTTGATCCAATGCCCTCACCAGCTGCATGCCAGGTATCAAGATAAACCTAACTTTACTAATGAACCACTGTGAGGATTTGATCCAATGCTCTCACCAGCTGCATGCCAGGTATCAAGATAAACCTAACTTTACTAATGAACCTCTGTGAGGATTTGATCCAATGCCCACAACAGCTGCATGCCAGGTATCAAGATAAACCTAACTTTACTAATGAACCTCTGTGAGGATTTGATCCAATGCCCTCACCAGCTGCATGCCAGGTATCAAGATAAACCTAACTTTACTAATGAACCTCTGTGAGGATTTGATCCAATGCCCTCACCAGCTGCATGCCAGGTATCAAGATAAACCTAACTTTACTAATGAACCACTGTGAGGATTTGATCCAATGCCCTCACCAGCTGCATGCCAGGTATCAAGATAAACCTAACTTTACTAATGAACCTCTGTGAGGATTTGATCTAATCCCTCACCAGCTGCATGCCAGGTATCAAGATAAACCTAACTTTACTAATGAACCTCTGTGAGGATTTGATCCAATGCCCTCACCAGCTGCATGCCAGGTATCAAGATAAACCTAACTTTACAAATGAACCTCTGTGAGGATTTGATCCAATGCCCTCACCAGCTGCATGCCAGGTATCAAGATAAACCTAACTTTACTAATGAACCTCTGTGAGGATTTGATCCAATGCCCTCACCAGCTGCATGCCAGGTATCAAGATAAACCTAACTTTACTAATGAACCTCTGTGAGGATTTGATCCAATGCCCTCACCAGCTGCATGCCAGGTATCAAGATAAACCTAACTTTACACATTAGTAGACCTCTGCGGGGATTCAATCCATTGCCCACAACACCTGCATGCCCCAGTATCAAGGTAAACCTAACTTTACAAAGTGGCAGACCTCTGCAAGAATTCAATCCAATGCTGGCACATAAAACCTGCCTCAAATTTATCACTTAGTATGTAACATGTAGTTATTTTTTCATACATATAATATGAGATCACTGGAAATATTCTGACCTGCTTTAAAGGTGTCGACCACAAAGACTTTAGAGGCTGTGATGTTTCTGGAGTTGTTTGTTACATTCACTTCTAACACATAATTCTTCACCAGGAAGAACTCACTGCTGTTGAATATGCAGCCATCGGTAGTTAGGTGTGGGCATCTATAGGCTGAGACCTGACTGCAGCACAAGACAAAGTGTGATAAGAATCAAAATGTGTGAACATAATTTAACTGTGAGTTGACAACATGAAATAAGTCAGGTCTTAGTCATATATGATTGAGCTACCATATGACAGTAGATGGTACTACCTGCTTTCTGTTAGCACAGAATGTTGGGCGGCACTCATCAAACTTATCATAGTGCGAGGAAATGCAACCAAAAGACTAAATGTCATGGCAGGCAGACAAGGCCCTAAACCTTGGTTGGCAACTGGTCTAGGATCAAAGCTCTGACAGCCAGACAGTTAGAGCATTGCTCTAGTGCTTCTGCAGCTTGTCTTGTTCCAGACATAATGGTGTTACCTTTCCTCTGGAGCAAACTAGGCAAGCCGAGACAGGGATCATGCTGCACAGGCAACACATGGTCTCTACAAACCAGCCCAGGCTTTGTGCTATAGAGAGGTATAACTCCATCCCTGGACCTCATAGATTGTAGTTATTATACTTTTTAGAAGAACATTGTCAATATGGTAAGATGCCAGTGATAACATAAATTGATAGTTTGTTCTAAGAGCACCTCTTCTGTGTCTTCACTACCATTATGTGGTACAGAGGCTTGTGTGTCACTGGGACCTCAAAAGTTATGCTGGCAGTAAATAGTTAATGATAGGGTTTCCCAAGTCTGACAGGTCTACTAGCATGACTCAAAGAAAGTGAGACACAACAGCCTGTAGTGTTGTAGTCAGACAAGGGATAGTCAAAGGCTAGCGAAAGCATACATGACAGAATTCCTGTTCAAACCATATTTACACAGGCTTGACAAGACAATGCAAGAATGTTTATTCTAAAACAATATTTACAGGCAATGACATCAGATTAAATGTAATAAACAAACATAAAAATAAAAAAAAAAACATCACCATGCTTACTCATTTTTTAGACTAACAGTGTATGCTGCACTGATGTTCATGTTATTCCAGTTAACATATTTCACAGGATGTTGCCAGGTACAATTCGCAAAGTCATTCCAATTGTAGAAAACACAGCCGAATTGGCTAACATTATGTGGAGAATCTGAGGATGTCAATTATAAATGTTAAGATTTACAATGACAGGAAAGTCAAATGGGTGGATTACACTAGGTCAAACAACAAGCTAGCTATGTCCTAGTGCTGAGATACTGAGGCAGAAATCCTAGTGCTGACATACTGAAGTAGAAATCTAGTGTTGACATATTGAAGTAGAAATCTAGTGTTGACATACTGAAGTAGAAATCTAGTGTTGACATACTGAAGTAGAAATCCTAGTGCTGACATACTGAAGTAGAAATCCTAGTGCTGACATACTGAAGTAGAAATCTAGTGTTGACATACTGAAGTAGAAATCCTAGTGCTGACATACTAAAGTAGAAATCCTAGTGCTGACATACTGAAGTAGAAATCTAGTGTTGACATACTGAAGTAGAAATCTAGTGTTGACATACTGAAGTAGAAATCTAGTGTTGATATACTGAAGCAGAAGTGTTGATATAATGAAGTAGAAATCCTAGTGCTGACATACTGAAGTAGAAATCCTAGTGCTGACATACTGAAGTAGAAATCCTAGTGCTGACATATAAAGTAGAAATCCTAGTGCTGACATACTGAAGTAGAAATCCTAGTGCTGACATATAAAGTAGAAATCCTAGTGCTGACATACTGAAGTAGAAATCCTAGTGCTGACATACTGAAGTAGAAATCCTAGTGCTGACATACTGAAGTAGAAATCCTAGTGCTGACATATAAAGTAGAAATCCTAGTGCTGACATACTGAAGTAGAAATCCTAGTGCTGACATACTGAAGTAGAAATCCTAGTGCTGACATACTGAAGTAGAAATCCTAGTGCTGACATATAAAGTAGAAATCCTAGTGCTGACATACTGAAGTAGAAATCCTAGTGCTGACATACTGAAGTAGAAATCCTAGTGCTGACATACTGAAGTAGAAATCCTAGTGCTGACATATAAAGTAGAAATCCTAGTGCTGACATACTGAAGTAGAAATCCTAGTGCTGACATACTGAAGTAGAAATCTAGTGTTGACATACTGAAGTAGAAATCCTAGTGCTGACATACTGAAGTAGAAATCCTAGTGCTGACATACTGAAGTAGAAATCTAGTGTTGATATACTGAAGCAGAAGTGTTGATATAATGAAGTAGAAATCCTAGTGCTGACATACTGAAGTAGAAATCCTAGTGCTGACATATAAAGTAGAAATCCTAGTGCTGACATACTGAAGTAGAAATCCTAGTGCTGACATACTGAAGTAGAAATCCTAGTGCTGACATACTGAAGTAGAAATCCTAGTGCTGACATACTGAAGTAGAAATCCTAGTGCTGACATACTGAAGTAGAAATCCTAGTGCTGACATACTGAAGTAGAAATCCTAGTGCTGATGTAACAGTGAGGGATTCTAGGTTAGGAGTAAAGAGTTAAGGAATGCTGCGCATTCCTTGACTAGGGGGAAAACCATAGTGAACGTGTGTGCACGAATGAAGAAGGGTATCTAGGAAAACACACACGTCACTTGGGGGCCAGCGAGAACAGATGTCAACACCGAAAGTTTTGAGAATGTATGGGAAGAGAAAGGTGATTACTTCTTACTTTCTTACTTTTTCCTTACTTTTATTGATTTCAGGTGCGCACCTACACAAATCTAATCTAGCTATTTTTTTCTGTCTATCCTAGAATACTGAGAGTGTGAGAATGTGAATAAGGGGGAAATAAAGGATAAGGGGAATATCTTCAGTTTTGTCAATCATAATTTAGATGGACATTTTAAACTTAAAAAGCGGTTTGCTTATGGAGACTTTTGTATTGTGGGGAATTTTATGGAGAGTTTGTAGAAAGTTTTCTAGAGAACTTTATGACGAGTTTTGTAGAGAGTTTCGATATTATGATCTCGGGTAGCAATTGGCTATGAGGAGATAGGAGAATTGACTTAGGAAATATATAGAATTGTTGTTATTGTAGTATAGAGAGGTAAAGTTAACTAATTAAAAGTTGGGGTTGAGATTTTTTCAAGGAAAAATTCTCTTTGAAGAAGGGGAGGTATTGTAACAGTGAGGGATTCTAGGTTAGGAGTAAAGAGTTAAGGAATGCTGCGCATTCCTTGACTAGGGGGAAAACCATAGTGAACGTGTGTGCACGAATGAAGAAGGGTATCTAGGAAAACACACACGTCACTTGGGGGCCAGCGAGAACAGATGTCAACACCGAGAAGGGAGTCTCCATCATATGTGCTGAGCTAGAATGATTCATCAATAAAATCCTTTTCTAACAACGCGAAGACTGACTTGTCTGGTGCTATACGTTCACGATCATAGCCTTGGTGTGTAGCACTGTCACACTGACATACTGAAGTAGAAATCCTAGTGCTGACATACTGAAGTAGAAATCCTAGTGCTGACATACTAAAGTAGAAATCCTAGTGCTGACATACTGAAGTAGAAATCTAGTGTTGACATACTGAAGTAGAAATCCTAGTGCTGACATACTGAAGTAGAAATCCTAGTGCTGACATACTGAAGTAGAAATCCTAGTGTTGACATACTAAAGTAGAAATCCTAGTGCTGACATACTGAAGTAGAAATCCTAGTGCTGACATACTGAAGCAGAAGTGTTGATATAATGAAGTAGAAATCCTAGTGCTGACATACTGAAGTAGAAATCTAGTGTTGACATACTGAAGTAGAAATCCTAGTGCTGACATACTAAAGTAGAAATCCTAGTGCTGACATACTAAAGTAGAAATCCTAGTGCTGACATACTAAAGTAGAAATCCTAGTGCTGACATACTAAAGTAGAAATCCTAGTGCTGACATACTAAAGTAGAAATCCTAGTGCTGACATACTAAAGTAGAAATCCTAGTGCTGACATACTGAAGTAGAAATCTAGTGTTGACATACTGAAGTAGAAATCTAGTGTTGACATACTGAAGCAGAAGTGTTGATATAATGAAGTAGAAATCCTAGTGTTGACATACTGAAGTAGAAATCTAGTGTTGACATACTGAAGTAGAAATCCTAGTGTTGACATACTGAAGCAGAAGTGTTGATATAATGAAGTAGAAATCCTAGTGCTGACATACTGAAGTAGAAATCTAGTGTTGACATACTGAAGTAGAAATCCTAGTGCTGACATACTGAAGTAGAAATCTAGTGTTGACATACTGAAGTAGAAATCCTAGTGTTGACATACTGAAGCAGAAGTGTTGATATAATGAAGTAGAAATCCTAGTGCTGACATACTGAAGTAGAAATCTAGTGTTGACATACTGAAGTAGAAATCTAGTGTTGATATACTGAAGCAGAAATACAATCTATAGGGCACTGTCACAAGGCCTAAACAGATGTCCATTAGCAGAAATTATTTATTTACTATATCATCAAACACACAATGCATACTTTGATACATGGAGATATCAAACATGATGCAAACCTGACAATCCATAGATCAAATCATGGCAAACAGTAAAAACACGGTTTAAAAGACAAGAGCATTGATTTAATTACACCCGGTTTTATCCCATATGGCTCATATGTATGCGAGGGAGTAAGTAATTGTGTCTTATTGAATGAGTGCATAACTGCGAGATTTTGGGTACATGATGTAAGTATGTATGCAGGGTTGAAAGTATGTGTTTATGAATGTGTGTGTGTACGTGTGACTGCCTGCAGGTCTCATAACATGGTAGTATGCATTGTTTATGTTTACAACATCATTTGACAATGTTTCTTTCCTAAGTGAATGTAACATGCACAATTGATGAACGAAAGCTGACTGATTGGAAGGGCCAAATGTAAGACGGGCCTGCGTGCCCAATTTGTGACCCTTAGAAAATAAAGTTTGTTCGTTCGTTCATTAATTCCCCGGACTGACCTGCCAAAAGTATCACACAAAACATGAACTCTGTAGATCAAGCGATGACCCCCCAGGAGTCTCTGAGGAAATTACACTTGTGAACCGAACATACAACCTTCGGAGAGTGAGGCGGGCAGCATAACCACTTCAACATGGAGACTCCCATGGCAAACAGTAAAGGGTAAAGAATGTGGTGCCATGATGATGGTACAAATGGCACAGAACAGTATAGTGTGTGAAATCAACTCACATAATGGTACAAGTGGCACAGAACAGTATAGTGTGTGAAATCAACTCACATGATGGTACAAGTGGCACAGAACAGTATAGTGTGTGAAATCAACTCACATGATGGTACAAGTGGCACAGAACAGTATAGTATGTGAAATCAACTCACATGATGGTACAAGTGTCACAGAACAGTATAGTGTGTGAAATCAACTCACATGATGGTACAAGTGGCACAGAACAGTATAGTGTGTGAAATCAACTCACATGATGGTACGAGTGGAACAGAACAGCATAGTGTGTGACATCAACTCACACGATGGTACGAGCACAGAACAGTATAGTGTGTGAAATCAACTCACATGATGGTACAAGTGGCACACAACAGTATAGTGTGTGAAATCAACTCACATGATGGTACAAGTGGCACAGAACAGTATAGTGTGTGAAATCAACTCACATGATGGTGCAAGTGGCACAGAACAGTGTAGTGTGTGAAATCAACTCACATAATGGTACAAGTGGCACAGAACAGTATAGTGTGTGAAATCAACTCACATGATGGTACAAGTGGCACACAACAGTATAGTATGTGAAATCAACTCACATGATGGTACAAGTGTCACAGAACAGTATAGTGTGTGAAATCAACTCACATGATGGTACAAGTGGCACAGAACAGTATAGTGTGTGAAATCAACTCACATGATGGTACAAGTGGCACACAACAGTATAGTGTGTGAAATCAACTCACATGATGGTACAAGTGGCACAGAACAGTATAGTGTGTGAAATCAACTCATATGATGGTACAAGTGGCACAGAACAGTATAGTGTGTGAAATCAACTCACATGATGGTACAAGTGGCACAGAACAATATAGTGTGTGAAATCAACTCACATGATGGTACAAGTGGCACAGAACAGTATACTGTGTGAAATCAACTCACATGATGGTAAAGTGGCACAGAACAGTATAGTGTGTGAAATCAACTCACATGATGGTACACATGGCACAGAACAGTATAGTGTGTGAAATCAACTCACATGATGATACACGTGGCACAGAACAGTATAGTGTTTGAAATCAACTCACATGATGGTACGAGTGAAACAGAACAGTATAGTGTGTGACATCAACTCACACGATGGTACGAGCACAGAAAAGTATAGTGTGTGAAATCAACTCACATGGACAGTGAAGCTGGTCAGTTTTATAAGAACAAAATCACAAGTGACAGAATGGACACTGTGACTAGAAAACCTTTATCAGCACACGCACGCATGCATGCACGCACGCACACACACACACACACACACACACAGAGAGAAAGACACAAATACCAATATTTGTCTTAGAAACTACCAAAACAATCTATTTGCTTTTTATGTATGGGTCTTTGAGACATGTAAATCCTACTGCACACAAAAAAGCAAAGTGCCAGGTGCCTTATGGGTCAACTGACAGGATTAAACAAAGCAGAATGGTACATGCACACACTAGGGTAGAGGAGGATAGATTAAACAAGGCAGAAAGGTACATGCACACACTAGGGTAGAGGAGGATAGATTAAACAAGGCAGAAAGGTACATGCACACACTAGGGTAGAGGAGGATAGATTAAACAAGGCAGAAAGGTACATGCACACACTAGGCTAGAATAGGAAAGATTAAACTAGGCAGAAAGGTACATGCACACACTAGGCTAGAATAGGAAAGATTACACTAGGCAGAAAGGTACATGCACACACTAGGCTAGAATAGGAAAGATTAAACTAGGCAGGAAGGTACATGTACACACTAGGCTAGAATAGGAAAGATTAAACTAGGCAGAAAGGTACATGCACACACTAGGCTAGAATAGGAAAGATTAAACTAGGCAGGAAGGTACATGTACACACTAGGCTAGAATAGGAAAGATTAAACTAGGCAGGAAGGTACATGTACACACTAGGCTAGAACAGGAAAGATTAAACAAGGCAGAAAGGTACATGCACACACTAGGCTAGAACAGGAAAGATTAAACAAGGCAGAAAGGTACATGCACACACTAGGCTAGAATAGGAAAGATTAAACTAGGCAGGAAGGTACATGTACACACTAGGGTAGAGGAGGATAGATTAAACAAGGCAGAAAGGTACATGCACACACTAGGGTAGAGGAGGATAGATTAAACAAGGCAGAAAGGTACATGCACACACTAGGCTAGAAAAGGAAAGATTAAACTAGGCAGGAAGGTACATGTACACACTAGGCTAGAAAAGGAAAGATTAAACTAGGCAGGAAGGTACATGTACACACTAGGCTAGAATAGGAAAGATTAAACTAGGCAGGAAGGTACATGTACACACTAGGCTAGAACAGGAAAGATTAAACAAGGCAGAAAGGTACATGCACACACTAGGCTAGAATAGGAAAGATTAAACTAGGCAGGAAGGTACATGTACACACTAGGCTAGAATAGGAAAGATTAAACTAGGCAGGAAGGTACATGTACACACTAGGCTAGAACAGGAAAGATTAAACAAGGCAGAAAGGTACATGCACACACTAGGCTAGAACAGGAAAGATTAAACAAGGCAGAAAGGTACATGCACACACTAGGCTAGAATAGGAAAGATTAAACTAGGCAGAAAGGTACATGCACACACTAGGGTAGAGGAGGATAGATTAAACAAGGCAGAAAGGTACATGCACACACTAGGCTAGAATAGGAAAGATTAAACTAGGCAGAAAGGTACATGTACACACTAGGCTAGAAAAGGAAAGATTAAACTAGGCAGAAAGGTACATGTACACACTAGGCTAGAATAGGAAAGATTAAACTAGGCAGAAAGGTACATGCACACACTAGGCTAGAAAAGGAAAGATTAAACTAGGCAGGAAGGTACATGTACACACTAGGCTAGAAAAGGAAAGATTAAACTAGGCAGGAAGGTACATGTACACACTAGGCTAGAATAGGAAAGATTAAACTAGGCAGGAAGGTACATGTACACACTAGGCTAGAATAGGAAAGATTAAACTAGGCAGGAAGGTACATGTACACACTAGGCTAGAATAGGAAAGATTAAACTAGGCAGGAAGGTACATGTACACACTAGGCTAGAATAGGAAAGATTAAACTAGGCAGGAAGGTACATGTACACACTAGGCTAGAATAGGAAAGATTTAAACTAGGCAGGAAGGTACATGTACACACTAGGCTAGAACAGAAGATTAAACAAGGCAGAAAGGTACATGCACACACTAGGCTAGAATAGGAAAGATTAAACTAGGCAGGAAGGTACATGTACACACTAGGCTAGAATAGGAAAGATTAAACTAGGCAGGAAGGTACATGTACACACTAGGCTAGAACAGGAAAGATTAAACAAGGCAGAAAGGTACATGCACACACTAGGCTAGAACAGGAAAGATTAAACAAGGCAGAAAGGTACATGCACACACTAGGCTAGAATAGGAAAGATTAAACTAGGCAGAAAGGTACATGCACACACTAGGCTAGAAAAGGAAAGATTAAACTAGGCAGGAAGGTACATGTACACACTAGGCTAGAAAAGGAAAGATTAAACTAGGCAGGAAGGTACATGTACACACTAGGCTAGAACAGGAAAGATTAAACTAGGCAGGAAGGTACATGTACACACTAGGGTAGAGGAGGATAGATTAAACAAGGCAGAAAGGTACATGCACACACTAGGGTAGAGGAGGATAGATTAAACAAGGCAGAAAGGTACATGCACACACTAGGCTAGAATAGGAAAGATTAAACTAGGCAGAAAGGTACATGCACACACTAGGCTAGAAAAGGAAAGATTAAACTAGGCAGAAAGGTACATGTACACACTAGGCTAGAAAAGGAAAGATTAAACTAGGCAGAAAGGTACATGTACACACTAGGCTAGAATAGGAAAGATTAAACTAGGCAGAAAGGTACATGCACACACTAGGCTAGAAAAGGAAAGATTAAACTAGGCAGGAAGGTACATGTACACACTAGGCTAGAAAAGGAAAGATTAAACTAGGCAGGAAGGTACATGTACACACTAGGCTAGAATAGGAAAGATTAAACTAGGCAGGAAGGTACATGTACACACTAGGCTAGAACAGGAAAGATAAACAAGGCAGAAAGGTACATGCACACACTAGGCTAGAATAGGAAGATTAAACTAGGCAGGAAGGTACATGTACACACTAGGCTAGAATAGGAAAGATTAAACTAGGCAGGAAGGTACTGTACACACTAGGCTAGAACAGGAAAGATTAAACAAGGCAGAAAGGTACATGCACACACTAGGCTAGAACAGGAAAGATTAAACAAGGCAGAAAGGTACATGCACACACTAGGCTAGAATAGGAAAGATTAAACTAGGCAGAAAGGTACATGCACACACTAGGCTAGAAAGGAAAGATTAAACTAGGCAGGAAGGTACATGTACACACTAGGCTAGAAAGGAAAGATTAAACTAGGCAAGGAAGGTACATGTACACACTAGGCTAGAATAGGAAAGATTAAACTAGGCAGGAAGGTACATGTACACACTAGGCTAGAACAGGAAAGATTAAACAAGGCAGAAAGGTACATGCACACACTAGGCTAGAATAGGAAAGATTAAACTAGGCAGGAAGGTACATGTACACACCTAGGCTAGAATAGGAAAGATTAAATAGGCAGGAAGGTACATGTACACACTAGGCTAGAACAGGAAAGATTAAACAAGGCAGAAAGGTACATGCACACACTAGGCTAGAATAGGAAAGATTAAACTAGGCAGGAAGGTACATGCACACACTAGGCTAGAATAGGAAAGATTAAACTAGGCAGAAAGGTACATGCACACACTAGGCTAGAAAAGGAAAGATTAAACTAGGCAGGAAGGTACATGTACACACTAGGCTAGAAAAGGAAAGATTAAACTAGGCAGGAAGGTACATGTACCACTAGGCTAAGAATAGGAAAGATTAAACTAGGCAGGAAGGTACATGTACACACTAGGCTAGAACAGGAAAGATTAAACAAGGCAGGAAGGTACATGTACACACTAGGCTAGAAAAGGAAAGATTAAACTAGGCAGGAAGGTACATGTACACACTAGGCTAGAACAGGAAAGATTAAACAAGGCAGGAAGGTACATGTACACACTAGGCTAGAAAAGGAAAGATTAAACTAGGCAGGAAGGTACATGTACACACTAGGCTAGAAAAGGAAAGATTAAACTAGGCAGGAAGGTACATGTACACACTAGGCTAGAATAGGAAAGATTAAACTAGGCAGGAAGGTACATGTACACACTAGGCTAGAAAAGGAAAGATTAAACTAGGCAGGAAGGTACATGTACACACTAGGCTAGAATAGGAAAGATTAAACTAGGCAGAAAGGTACATGTACACACTAGGCTAGAAAAGGAAAGATTAAACTAGGCAGGAAGGTACATGTACACACTAGGCTAGAAAAGGAAAGATTAAACTAGGCAGGGAAGGTCATGTACACACTAGGCTAGAATAGGAAAGATTAAACTAGGCAGGAAGGTACATGTACACACTAGGCTAGAAAAGGAAAGATTAAACTAGGCAGGAAGGTACATGTACACACTAGGCTAGAATAGGAAAGATTAAACAAGGCAGAAAGGTACATGTACATACTAGGCTAGAAAAGGAAAGATTAAACTAGGCAGAAAGGTACATGCACACACTAGGCTAGAATAGGAAAGATTAAACTAGGCAGAAAGGTACATGTACATACTAGGCTAGAATAGGAAAGATTAAACTAGGCAGACAGTTATATACACATACTAGGGTAGAAAAGGACATACTATGGATGTGGCTAGACAAATGCAAGATGATAGATTCCATGCAGAGCTTGATTGGAATCTTTTCTCGATGTTGATTTAGATGTTCTGACCACACTGTCAGATCCATGCTAAATATATCAATTTATACGTAATTAACATCTGCCTTACCAATCCTGATCAATATCAGGACTGGGGAGTCAACAACAACAATGAACAGGTTAACAAAGAAAGTCTTGGAGAACAGAGAGCTTAATGCCAAAAACAAGCCTTAGACTTGATATATCAAGCCTGTGTACTTAGTAGTCTTCTATATAGCAATGAAACCTGGTCAACTTACCACCACCAATAGAAATGTTTAAACAGTCTTCATTTGCAGTGTCTGCGAAGAATACTTGGTATTAAGTGGCAAGATAAGATCACAAATACTGAAGTACTGGAAAGAACAGATGGTGTTCCATGCTTAGTCTATAAGCTATAAACTGATTTCCATGCTTAGTCTATAAACTATAAACTGATTAGAGAAATAAGATGAAGACAGTCAAGATTTCTTAGGAACATTATAAGAAGACATAAACCTGGAAACTTAGCAATAAATGACAAATTTGATGGGGAAATAGAAAGGGGAAGGCAAAGATAAATAACAGGATTGATTGAAGACATGGCATAATCAGGCCAAATACACAGACCAGATCCAAGACTGATGATCATGTGAGATGGGGAACCATGACCATCCATGCCTATTGGCATGGCACATGATGACGATGGTTTACATAATTTCTGTAATGAATGTCAACATGGCTGATTGAATAAGGGCTCTCACTATTAAACATCTGCGTGCTGATCCCGAGGTAGCAGGTTCAATCCCTACACCAGTTACTTGGTCTAAAATGGTGACTTCTCGTCCTTGACTTGGGGATGTAAATTACAAGTACCTCAGAAGTCAGAGTTGGTTCCTCAGACAAATGTTATGAATACCTTGAACTACCAGAATAACCAACAATGACTGCCTGGAAGAGGCTAATGAATCTAGAACATTCTTTGGTAATGTGGTGAGAAGAGCGGCATAGGAGAATTCTTGAGAAATAGAAAGATCAACTGGAAAAGAGGCAGACCAAGAGAAATCATGCTGGACTGACTGAGACATTGGCAAAGAGGAATACCATCAGCAGAGTTAATCCAGAACACCAAAGACTGAGATCTGTGGAGAGTCATGAATGCCTACACCAGCTGACAGGGCATATGATGATGATGATGATGATGATGATGATGATGATGATGATGATGATGATGATGATGATGATGATGATGATGAAGGAATTGTCTGCATTCTTCTGTAAAGAAGTATATAATTACTTTTATAATATAAGTACTGAAAGCATATAAATAGATGATATAAGTACTTATAACATTTAAATGGATTATATGAGCACTGAAAGCATAAAAATAGATTATATGAGCACTAATAGCATATAAATGGATTATATAAGCACTTATAAATATAAATAGATTATATAAGGACTTTTAACATATAAATGGATTATATACGAACGAACGAACAAACTTTATTTTCAAAGGGTTAAGAATTGGGCACGCAGGCCCGTCTAACATTCTGCCCTTCTATCACTCTCTTTCATACATTATTTCATTCACACATCATTCAAGGCTAACAGAGAACAGCAACAATATAAAAGATATGCATTATAAAGGCATGTGCAAAATGCGAACATCAAAACTACACGACTCAGTAATATTAGATAATGATCTAAGCGATATAATATGATAATAATGATAATACGATGATACGATAATAATGATATAAGCACTTATAGCATATAAATAGATTATATAAGTTTTTGAAAATAATGCAGATCCATGTTTTGTATTTACCTACTGTAGAGTTCATCCGATATAATAGGTAAATTCAAAACTTGGAATGGCAATATGTTCAAAAACTGCAGTCATTAAAAATACACCCTATACTTATAACATATAAATGGATTATATCTGCACTTATACCATTGAAATGGATTATATGAGGACTTTTAACATTTAAATTAATTATATGAGCACTTACAGCAAATAAATAGTTTATATAAGCACTTGTAACATATCAATACACAGAGCCTGTTCTTTTGTATGGATGTGAAACTTGGACAATGAGCAGTCAAGGTGAAAAACATCTGATGGCTGCAGAAATGCGGTTTCTGAGGAAAATGCAAAGAATACCATGGACAGACAGAAAAACCAATGACCAAGTACTACAGGAGACAAATGAAATCGTAAAATGATTAGAGAAATTAGACGTAGACAGTCAAAAGTTTTTGGACATGTTATGAGAAGAAATGGATTGGAGAACTTAGTGACAACTGGCAAGATCGAAGGGAACAGACCAAGGGGAAGACAGAGAAGTAAATACCTGGATGGCTTGGCCACATGGCATGGACGAGACAGGAAAACTGATCTGAGCCACGACTCTGGTGATCGAGTGAAATAGCGAGTCATGACTGCCCATGCTTTCAGGCATGGCACATTATTGATTGACTGAACATATAAATGGATTATATATGCACTTATAGCATTTAAATGGATTATATGAACACTTATAACATCTAAATGGATTATATGAACTATTATAGCATTTAAATGGATTATATGAGCACTTATAGCATATAAATGGGTTATATAAGCACTTATAACAATTAAATGGATTATATAAGCACTTATAACATTTAAATGGATTATATGAGCGCTTATAACATAAATAGGTTATATAAGCACTTATAACAATTAAATTGTGTCAGGTCTTAGTCAGATATGACTGAGCTACCGTATAACAGTAGACGGTACTACCTGCTTTCTGCTAGCGCCAAATGTTGGGCGGCGCTTACCAAACCCGACACCCCACATTGTGCCAACGGCTTCGGGCAATTGGGAGGGTACAAGCCTTACCCTGGTGCGAGGAAATGCAACCTAAAGACAAAGTGTCATGGCAGGGCAGACCAGGCCCTAAGCCTTGGTTGGCGGCTGGTCTAGGATCGAAGCTCCGACAGGCGGACAATTAGAGCATTGCTTTGCTGATCCAGCAGCTTCTGCAGCTTGTCTTGTTCCAGATGTAGAGGTGTTACCTTTCCTCTGGAGTGAACTAGGCAGGCCGAGAGAGGGATAATGCTGCATGGGCAACACATGATCTCTATATTTTAGCCCAGGCTTTGTGCTATGGAGAGGCAATAACTCCATCCCTTACAAACTATCGTCTGTCAAGACGGCAAGGTGCCAAAGATAACAATTAAATGGATTATATAAGCACTTATAACATTTAAATGGATTATTGAGTGCTTATTGGTGTGCAGACTGGTGGTTCCTCGCCATGCTGGCAGATACTCTCTGACTTCGGAAGAATCAGTGATCCTACTGGCATAAAGCTGTGCATAGCTGGGTAGAAAAATGTTTTCTAAGACACTCTAAAATTGTTGATGAATTCCAATCTGGTCGTCCTGTTGAGATTGCAACAGAAGCATCCATGCAGCGGGTGGAGGAGATGATTAGAGGTGACAGGCAAGTAACGATAGACTCTGCAGCATCTGCAATAGGTACTCACATGGTTCAGCATACAGCTTAATGCATGATCGATTGAAATTTAAGAAAGTGTGCTCAAGCTGGGTACCCAGAAAAATGAACTAGGAACACAAAATGAACCGATTTGGCCTGCCCTTGCATCATCTCTGTTGATATGAAGATAAAGTAGAAAACATGCTGAACAGGATTGTTACTGAGGACGAATCATGGGTGCATCACTACCAGCCCGAATCAAAGCGTGCTTCAATGCAATGGAAACATCCTTTTTCGCCTTGTGTCCAAAAATTCAAGGTTACGCCATCAGCAAGGAAGGTTATGCTGAGACAGTGTTCTGGGATTGTCAAGGAGTGCTTTTAACCAATTTCAAGAAGAAAGGTGACAATGTGAATTATGAATCGTACTGTGAAGTTCTATCAATGCTTCATGATGCAATTTGAAGAAAACGTCCAGGACTGCTGACTAGAGGAGTGTTGCTTCTTCATGACAATGCCAGACCACATACGGCTCGATTAACTCAGGAGAAACTTAACCAATTAAGGTGGGAAGTTCTGGAACATCGACCTTACAGCCCTGACTTAGCCCCTAATGATTTCCACCTTTTCAGTCCACTGAAAACCCACCTTGGCGGGAGACATTTCGCGAATGACGCTGAAGTAGAATGTAAAGTGAAAATGTGGTTTAGAAAACAGAGCATGCAGTTCTATGCAGCCGGTTTGGGAGGACTGATAAAACGATGGGATAAATGCAACACAGTTGGTGGAAATTATGTTGAGAAATAAAGGGATATTGAATGTATAAATATAAACTGGTTTCAAGTTGTTTCATATTTAGATATTTTTCTACAGCCATTTGTGACTTCCCCTCGTAAATATATTTTATAACATAAGTACTTCTTCTTCAGCGTTCTGAGCCAATGAGGTTCATTGCTGTAGATACAATCCGTCTCCATTCGTCTCTCTGGTTGACCTTCTCTTGCCAGTCGTTGATTCCAAGTGCTTGTAGGTCTGTATGTATATTATCTCTCCACCGTCTTCGTGGTCTACGGTTATTTATTTCCTGAGTGTAAGCGAGTTTTTGTTTTGTATATATATATATATATATATATATATATATATATATATATATATATATATGTATATATATATGTATATATATATATATATATATATATATATATATATATATATATATATATATATATATATATATATATATATATATATATATATATATATATATAAGTACTTACAACAAATAAAAAGAGGATATAACGTAAGTACTGATAGCACATAAATATATGATATAATAAAGTACTTGGTTTTTTGTTTTTTTTTGTTCGCAGCATCTTTCAGCTGATTGTTGATTTTTTTGCAAGATTACGCTCAGTAGTTTGCCATTGCTTTCTGAGCAGCTGGATCACATACCCCTAAGTTACCGACGTGGAGAGAACCGCTACCAATTCTTGCGCACGTCACGTTACTCACGAGAGTATTCGGGATTGCGGAGAAAGTCGTGTAAACTTTAGACCAGGGAGACCGGCAATAAAGTACTTATAACACATGAATATATTATATAATATAGTACTTATATAAGCAGGTTATATAACATTTGTACTTACAGTACATACATATATAATATAAGTATGTATAACATATCTACAGATTATCTAACATAAGTACAGATATAACATAAACAGATTATATAACATAAGTACTGATAACACATAAATATCTAATATAATATAAGTACTTAAAACATATACACAGATGTTATAACATAAATACTTATAGCACATAAATATATTATATAAGTACTTATAATATAAACACAGATTATATAACATAAGTACTTATAGCACATAAATATATTATATAAGTACTTATAACATATACACAGATTATATAACATAAGTACTTATAGCACATAAATATATTATATAAGTACTTATAACATATACACATATTATATAACAGTATTACTGATAGCACACAAATATATTATATAATATAAGAACTTATAACATATAAATAGATAATATAACATAAGTACTTATGGCACATAAATATATGATATAATATAAGTACTTATAGCACATACATATATTATATAACATGAATGTATAGCACATAAATATATTACAGTGTTTTCCCAAAAATAAGACCGGGTCTTATATTAACTTTAGCTTTAAAAAAATG
The DNA here is from genome assembly GCA_014155875.1 of Cepaea nemoralis. NCBI lineage: Eukaryota > Metazoa > Mollusca > Gastropoda > Stylommatophora > Helicidae > Cepaea > Cepaea nemoralis. Next base: position 96,131 of record JACEFZ010026260.1, read on the forward strand.
CACCATGGCTTATTTTGGGGGGATGTCTTTTTTTGTCAGATACAAAAATCTATATTTATTCAAGTACAAAATTCTACATTTATACAAAAACAGTCATGTCATCTCCTTCTGGAACATCGTCATAACTCTTCAAATCCTGAATTCCGTTTCCGTCTAACCAATTGTCATATGGGATCCTAGGCCCATAAATAGTGCAGTTTCATCCATGGCAATCAAGTTGCAGAGTTAGTATTTAGAAAAGTCAATGCCATCAACAAAGTACTTGAATGCAAGTGCACGTTTAATAACTTCATTCTAGCTGACAATCTTAACTAGGGCTTATTTTAGGGGTAGGTCTTATATTAAAAGCATCCTGAAAAATCTTGCTAGGGCTTATTTTAGGAGTAGGTCTTAACTTCGGGGAAACATGGTATATGATATAAGTAGTTATAACATATACATAGATTATCTAACATAAGTACTGATAGTTATATGATATTACATAAGTAGTTAGGGCACATATTATATAACATATGAACGTGTAGCACATAAACATATTATATAACATAAGTACTGATAGCACTTAACAGATTATATAAAATATGTACTGATAGCACATAAATATATAAATGAACGAACGAACAAACGGGGAACAAATTTCAAGGGGTTAATAATTGGGCACGCAGGCCCGTCTGACATTCTGCCCTTCTTCTCTATTTCCTCTCATACATTCTTTCATTCAACATCACTTATGAAGCTAATCTTTGACAACAAAAGAACAATAAGCATTAAAACGCATGAAAAATAATCAACTGATATGATGTAATATAAGTGTTTACAGCACATAAATATATTATATAACATATGAACGTTTAGCACATAAACAGATTTTATAACACAAGTACTGATAGCTCATAAATATATGATATAATGTAAGTGTTTTTTTTTTTTTTTTTTTTTGCATATCCTTTAAAGGACATCGCTGTCAACACCAGCATCTTTCAGCTGTATGTTGATTTCTTGGCAAGATTACGCTCAGTAGTTTGCCATTGCTTTCTGAGCGGCCGGCTCACATACCCCATAAGTTACCAATGTGATTCGAACCACTGCTGATTCTCACCGTCATCATGTTACCCACAAGAGTATACGAGATTACGGAGAAAAGTCATAACCTCTAAGCCGCGAAGCCGGATGTAAGTGCTTATAGCACATAAATATATTATATAACATATGAACATATAGTACATAAATATATCATATAATATAAGTACCTATAACATATAAACAGATTATATAAGAACTTATTACATATAAACAGATTATATAACATAAGTACTTATAGCACATAACTATATTATATAACATAAGTACTTATAGGATATAACTACATTATATAATATAAGTACTTACAGACACACATATATTATATAAGTCTTTAAACATATAAACAGATTATATAAGTGCTTATAACATATAAATTGATTATATAAAATAAGTACTTATAGCACATACATATATAACATAAGTACTTATAGCACATTAAATCACAAATACTGATGTATTGGAAAGATCAGGTTGTGTGGTGGTTTGTTCTATGCTCAGTCTTTGTAGACTTAGATGGATAGGATACGTTATGAAGATGGATGATAGTAGAATACCAAAGTACATTTTTTGCGGTGAATTACAGACGGGTAAGAGATCTCAGGGTCGGCCTCTACTATGACATAAAGTTGTGTATAAGCAGTACATGGTTGATACAGGCATTGATATTACACATTGAAAGCAAGTCGCCAATGAACGTGCTGCATGGAGGGCAAAGATCAGAAATGGGATAAAGACAAAGGAGAAAATGATTGCAGATAGGTCACATACTGATCATGTGAGACATAAGATGGTGTGTGATGGTGGAAATGACCATATGTTCATATGCATTCATTGTGAACAAATATTTACAGCGAGAATTGGTCTGATCAGTCATATTTGCTACCACCATGGGTTGTAGCTATTATGCTTTTTTGAAGCGCAATGTAACAAAGTATTGCCTGTCAAGACGGCAAGGTGTCAATGCCTTATAGCACATTTGAGCGTTCTACATAAGTATACAAAGACCTAAATCTTTTCTTCATTGACTACACAAAGGTTTTTGATAAAATAATACCTGTTAACATGATGAAGATGCTTGCAGATCTACAAATTGATGGGAAAGACCTAAGACTTGTAACAAAACATGTTGGAAACACCAAGCTGCCATAAAGATAGATAATGAAGTAGGTAAATATCAGCCTTTTAAGAGAAGTGTGCGACAGGGATGTGTAATGTCTCCAGATCTTTTTCCCCTATTAGTTAGTTAGTTAGTCTTTCCTCTTGAGCCTAAGGCGGCGCAGAGGGCAGAAGTCCTGACTCTCCATGCCTGGCGGTTCGCTGCTACCTGTTGTAGATCTTGGATATTTACTTGGCCATTGAATGAGCCTTCTCTAATGATGGTTCTACGCAGGGTCTCTCTTGGTCTTCCCCGTTTTCTTTTCCCTACCGGTGACCATATGAGGGCTTGGTAGGGGAGTCTTGTCTTGTCCATTCTGATTACATGGCCGATGTGGTTCCAACGGCGTCTTCTTATGAAATTGGATACTGTATCTTGCTTAGTCTCTTGTCTTATTTGCGAATTGGTTCTGAAGTCTGTCCAGTGGATGTTTAGAAGTCTTCTAAGACATTTGTTCTAAAAATTGTCTAATTTTTGGCAAGCAAGCAAGCAAGGCTACCTTCACCTTTTGCAAGATGGAAAACATACTGCCAATAAGAGGATGTAAATTGCAACGAGAAAAAGAGTGTTGAAGTTTTCCCCTATACAATGACAATATTTTTAGAAATTTTGAAGACATGAATCACCATTGGGGGTCCCCTATACAATGACAATATTTTTAGAAATTTTGAAGATATGAATGACCATTGGGGACATAACATCAATAACATTAGATATGCGTATGATACAGTACTGATTGCAGACAATGAGCAGGGTTTGCAACATTTAGTGGATGTTGTTATTGTACACAGTGAAAACAAGGGTTAGAATTAAATTGTAAGACACAGATTAATGTCATCACTAGGAAGAAAGAAATACTATAATGTAATATGCAGGTAAATGAGAATATTCTTAAACAAGTGAATCAGTGCAATTATCTCAGAACAGTCATAACATCTGATGGGAGATGCTTTAAAGAGATAGGAACAAGGATTGCTGTGATGAAGGCTACCTTCACCTTTTGCAAGATGGAAAACATACTGACCAATAAGAAGATGTAAATTGCAACGAGAAAAAGATTTTTAAGTGCTTTATAGAGACTGTACTTTTGTATGGATATGAGACATGGACAATGAGCAGACAAGCTAAAAAACATCTGATGGCTGCGGAAATGTGGTTTCTGAGGAAAATGCAAATAATACCATGGACAGACAGAAAGACCAATGAACAAGTCCTACAAGAAGCAGATGAAAACCATAACCTGATTAGAGAAATTAGACGTAGACAGTCACAATTTTTTGGACACGTTATGAGAATAAATGAATTGCAGAACTTGGTGACAACTGGCAAGATTGAGGGGAAAAGAACAAGGGAAAGGCAGAGAAGTAAATATCTGGATGGCTTGGCCATGTGGCATGGGGAGACAAGAACACAGCTGATCCACAACTCTAGGACCCACGCGAGATGGCAAAACATGACCGTTCATGCTTATGGGCATGGGACATGATGACTTATAGCACATATATATATATATATATATATATATATATATATATATATATATATATATATATATATATATATATATATATATATATATATATATATACTTATAACTATTAGCTTGATAACTTCTCATTCAGCTCCTTTACATCCTGGAGCAGAAGATGCAAAAGGAAACATGAAAAGGAAGGAAGGAAGGGATGGAGGGTAGGGAGGGAGGGAGGGAGGGAGGAAGGAAGGAAGGAAGGAAGGAAGGAAGGAAGGAAGGAAGGAAGGAGGGAAGGAGGGAAAGAGGGAGGAATTAAGGAAAGAAAGAAAGAAAGAAAGACAGAGAGAGAGAGAGAGAGAGAGAGAGAGAGAGAGAGAGAGAGAGAGAAAGAAAGCAAGCAAGAATGCAAGCAAGCAAGCAAGCAAGCAAGCAAGAAAGAAAGAAAGAAAGAAAGAAAGAAAGAAAGAAAGAAAGAAAGAAAGAAAGAAAGAAAGAAAGAAAGAAAGAAAGAAAGAAAGAAAGAAAGAAAGAAAGACCATGTGGATAATACTCACACTCAACAGCAACATCCACAGAGCCCACAGTTTCCAACTCAGAAGGATCCTGCCTCTCCAGACAGTGCTTTCTCCCAATATGGCATGTGTACTGGCCAGCTTCATCAACTGTCACATTACGTACAACCAATGCTGCACTCTGTTGGTCCACATTAACATGAACCAAGGACATTGGCAAACATTGAGCTACGCTGCGAAGCTGGAAAATACAATTTAAAAAAAACAGAAGGTATATTTATATCATATTTACATTTAACCTATCTAGTCTCTTTTATCAAATCTATAGATTCCTCTGGGCATTGCATCACAGTCTCTTGATAATGAAATTCATAAAATCCATAGAGGTAACATTACCATCCAAGAAAGAATCCCAACCAGTCACCTAGGACTAATCCCCCCAGTCACCTAGGACTACTCCCAACCACTCACTTAGGACTACTCCCAACCACTCACCTAGGACTATTCCCAACCATTCACCTAGGACTATTCCCAACCACTCACCTAGGATTACTCCCAACCATTCACCTAGGACTACTCCCAACCATTCACCTAGGACTACTCCCAACCATTCACCTAGGACTACTCCCAACCATTCACCTAGGACTACTCCCAACCATTCACTTAGGACTACTCTCAATCACTCACTTAGGACTATTCCCAACCAGTCACCTAGGACTACTCCCCCCAGTCACCTAGGACTACTCCCCCCAGTCACCTAGGACTACTCCCCCCCCCCCCCCCACAGTCACCTAGGACTACTCTCAATCACTCACTTAGGACTATTCCCAACCAGTCACCTAGGACTACTCCCCCAGTCACCTAGGACCCCTCCCCCCAGTCACCTAGGACTACTCCCAACCATTCACCTAGGACTACTCCCCCAGTCACCTAGGACTACTCCCAACCACTCACCTAGGACTACTCCCAACCACTCACCTAGGACTACTCCCAACCACTCACCTAGGACTACTCCCAACCACTAACTTAGGACTACTCCCAACCACTCACATAGGACTACTCCCAACCACTCACTTAGGACTACTCCCAACCACTCACTTAGGACTATTCCCAACCACTCACCTAGGACTACTCCCAACCTCTCACCTAGGACTACTCCCAACCTCTCACCTAGGACTACTCCCAACCACTCACCTAGGACTACTCCCAACCACTCACCTAGGACTACTCCCAACCATTAACCTAGGACTACTCCCAACCATTCACCTAGGACTACTCCCAACCATTCACTTAGGACTACTCTCAATCACTCACTTAGGACTATTCCCAACCAGTCACCTAGGACTACTCCCCCCAGTCACCTAGGACTACTCCCCCCAGTCACCTAGGACTACTCCCCCCAGTCACCTAGGACTACTCCCCCCCCCCCCCCCACAGTCACCTAGGACTACTCTCAATCACTCACTTAGGACTATTCCCAACCAGTCACCTAGGACTACTCCCCCCAGTCACCTAGGACCCCTCCCCCCAGTCACCTAGGACTACTCCCAACCATTCACCTAGGACTACTCCCAACCACTCACCTAGGACTACTCCCAACCACTCACCTAGGACTACTCCCAACCACTAACTTAGGACTACTCCCAACCACTCACATAGGACTACTCCCAACCACTCACTTAGGACTACTCCCAACCACTCACTTAGAACTATTCCCAACCACTCACCTAGGACTACTCCCAACCTCTCACCTAGGACTACTCCCAACCACTCACCTAGGACAACTCCCAACCACTCACCTAGGACTACTCCCAACCATTCACCTAGGACTACTCCCAACCATTCACTTAGGACTACTCCCAACCACTCACCTAGGACTACTCCCAACCACTCACCTAGGACTACTCCCAACCAGTCACCTAGGACTACTCCCAACCAGTCACCTAGGACTACTCCCAACCAGTCACCTAGGACTACTCCCAACCATTCACCTAGGACTACTCCCAACCATTTACCTAGGACTACTCCCAACCATTTACCTAGGACTACTCCCAACCATTCACCTAGGACTACTCCCAACCATTCACCTACAAATAATCCCAACCACTCACCTAGGACTACTCACAACCACTCACCTACGAATAATTCCAACCACTAAACTAGGAATAGTCCCAACCAGTCACCTAGGAATAGTCCCAACCAGTCACCTAGGACTACTCACAACCACTCACCTAGGACTAATCCCAACCACTCACCTAGGAATAGTCCCAACCACTCACCTAGGACTACTCACAACCACTCACCTAGGAATAATCCCAACCACTGAACTAGGAATAGTCCCAACCAGTCACCTAGGAATAGTCCCAACCACTCACCTAGGACTACTCCCAACCATTCACCTAGGACAACTCCCAACCATTTACCTAGGACTACTCCCAACCATTTACCTAGGACTACTCCCAACCATTCACCTAGGACTACTCCCAACCATTCACCTACAAATAATCCCAACCACTCACCTAGGACTACTCACAACCACTCACCTACAAATAATCCCAACCCGTCACCTAGGAATAGCCCCAACCACTGAACTAGGAATAGCCCCAACCAGTCACCTAGGACTAATCCCAACCAGTCACCTAAACACTCTGTTTGTTCCTGCACATGGAAAGGGGTAGGAGAGTTCAGCAATACGGTCCCTGTAAAGATGGGACTTTGGTACCAGGTCAAGTGTAAAGTATCCACACCAGCCTCATCCTGATAGAAGCAAACCTCAGACGACCTGAATATAACACTGCAGACACATCAGTCAGAACTCGCGTCTCCCAGAGGCCTTCGAAGCCAAGCACAGATACACTTAACTCTCAGGTACTACTTCTTAACTGATTCAGTGCCAAAGGATAACACATGAAATTTGACCTCCCATTTGTATAGAAGGACGATATATCTCCATACTACGGTCATCGTGTTATTTGTTTAGTTTCATGGCATCTTCCACAATTTCAGTGCTCAGTGAATGGAAATTTACATTATAATACTTCTTCATTTGATTGTTTACCATACTTAGTCTGAACCTACATTTTGCTTGCCAATGAATTAGTTAAAGATCCTGACACCGTCTCAAGAACTGCTATAGAATTCACAAAAAAGGCAAATGAGAAAACAGCCAAGAACAACCTGGCAAAAAACTGAGGAGGCCAGATAAAGAAAACATTTTCAGGTTAATTTATGACAGCAGGCTATCAACTAACAGAATAGGAAATTGCAGCTGCTGCTGCCCTAAGAGACATCCTGAGATACAATGTTTACTGACAGGAATAAGCAAAAAGACCGGATAGTCTCTTTAAAACTACCACTGTGACAGAGAAACATATGACAATATGTAATGTGTATTTCAGTTGAAATGATTCATTACAATATTAATTACATGTAGAACATTTTCCTGTGTTATGAACCTGATGAGATACAGTGAAATATGTCAGGCAGCAGATTGTGCAATCTATTGATTGTGTCTTCATTATTCAGATCATTGTGTAGAACAAATGTTCTAAGTACACACAGAACATACATAATAAGTTTTTAAATAGCAGAAATGAAATTTCAACCATGCAATTGAACATTTGTGAGCCACATTTAAACCATGCAATTGAAAATTTGTGAGCCAACACTTCAACCATGCAATTGAACATTTGTGAGCCAACACTTCAACCATGCAATTGAACATTTGTGAGTCAACACTTCAACCATGCAATTGAAAATTTGTGAGCCAACACTTCAACCATGCAATTGAACATTTGTGAGTCAACACTTCAACCATGCAATTTAACATTAGGGAGCCACAGTTGTTTGAAATTAATGCAACTCTTTTCCTGGACAGTATTTTGGGTCAGTTCGTGATAGTGGCAGGATTTTTCCGAACAGGCATGACTCTTGGATTGACAAAACCTTGTAAAATGAGTACACGATAATTTTTTGAATTTTCTCTGAGTTGACTCAAGAACTGACACATCACTGAGGACATTCCTGTAAGTGTTCTGTCCTCATCTTCAACAGCCAGGGAAGAGGGACAAGCAGTAGAGGAGCTGGTGACACAAGGGCCAGAAATCTGTCACATATAATGGGCAATGGCGTTCAATCCTTGGTAAGGTTCAAGGTTTTTGACTATAGTAGGTGATATAAAAATCCTAGCCTATTCATTGCATGGCAAGCAGCCTTGATTCTTTAGCCAGAAAAACCTCTGTGAATCACCGGCAATTGTAAAAATGCAGTAATGACAGCTAGTCTAGGAAAGGCAGTGATGAAGTGTATTGCTTATCAAAATCATGACCCAAAATGTACTCCATAACTAGTAGGATGATGGTGTTTGAGCACATACACTAAGAACTGATCATGGAGCTTCTAACTCTATACCACAAGGAAACTCTCACTAACTGTGGTGAAGAGGTTACGGACACAATTCATAATCCTGCATACTGCCTTTGATACACAGCTGTGGGCGATTTGGCAGCAGACTACCATGCATTGATTTTCATATAATGGTATGAGTGCTGGCCATGTAGAAAGCTATGGCAGACTACTAAATGAAAATGTGCCAAGAAATTACACACATCAAAAAAATTCTGAGGTTGACTGCTACATCTAGAAAAGTATATGCAGCTAACTCTGTAACAGCCTATCAATTGCTTTGACCCTAAAAGTTCCTTCGGAGTGGTTCGGTATGTTCAAATACATTGGGAACAAACACATGACTAGTTGAGATGCAGAAGTGGTAGTGTGACAGAGCCAGCTGTGTTACTGACCAAAAGCTCTGTTCATTTCCCCTCGAGGTCTTAGAAAGTAGACACTAGTCTGTCTTGAGATATCCTAGGAAACAACACTAGTCTGCCTTGAGATATCCTGGGAAACTACACTAGTCTGTCTTGAGATATCCTAGGAAACTGATACTAGTCTGTCTTGAGATATCCTGGGAAACTGATACTGGCCTGCCTTGAGATATTCTAGGAAACAACACTAGTCTGTCTTGAGATATCCTGGGAAACAACACTAGTCTGTCTTGAGATATCCTGGGAAACTGATACTAGTCTGCCTTGAGATATCCTAGGAAACAGATACTAGTCTGTCATGACATATCCAGGGAAACAACACTAGTCTGCCTTGAGATATCCTGGGAAACAGACACTAGTCTGCCTTGAGGTATCCTGGGAAACAACACTAGTCTGTCTTGAGATATCCTAGGAAACTGATACTAGTCTGCCTTGAGATATCCTGGGAAACTAATACTAGTCTGCCTCAAGGTGTTCTGGGAAACAGATACTAGTCTGACTTAAGTTTGAGAGGACTGCACATGATCTCAGTTGTGATGAAGCTACGCTGGCAAAGAAACTGTTCAGGCTGCGAGAGAATCACTGCAAATCTTCATGATAAAGGTAGACAATCAGAATAAAGTCATCACTTAGAGAGCTCACAGGCATGCTTCACAACAAGTGTATTGCTTCTCTACTGCCATGGAAGTAAATCATCACACAGAGAGTTCACAGGCATGCTTCACAACAAGTGTGTTGCTTCTCTACTGCCATGGAAGTAAATCATCACTTAGAGAGCTCACAGGCACGCTTCACAACAAGTGTGTTGCTTCTCTACTGCCATGGAAGTAAATCATCACACAGAGAGTTCACAGGCATGCTTCACAACAAGTGTATTGCTTCTCTACTGCCATGGAAGTAAATCATCACACAGAGAGTTCACAGGCATGCTTCACAACAAGTGTGTTGCTTCTCTACTGCCATGGAAGTAAATCATCACTTAGAGAGATCATAGGCATGTTTCACAACAAGTGTAGTGCTTCTCTACTGCCATGGAAACAAATCATCACAAGGCATCAATTTGCCAAGTTGCAGACGAATAAACAACTTAAATCAATGGGGTTTTAATAACAATAATAATAACAATAACAACAACAAACCAACCTCAGAGGGTTTAAAAAAGCTGAAGCTGATATTGTTGACAGTGAAGCTCTGCAAGTCATCCTCTGTTGGTTTACAGGTCAAATTGAGGTCATCACCCACAAACAAGTCTTTATTACCAGTAAATCCTGAAAAAGAAGGATGGAAACATGCTGTACTCGTCTAGCCTGCTATAAGACAAGAGCACCAAGAATATTCTTCACCTACAACTCCCTTAAGGAGACGTGTTAGCACGATGGCTAGGAGCTGTGTTAGCACGATGGCTAGGAGCTGTGTTAGCACGATGGCTAGGAGCTGTGTTAGCACAATGGCTAGGAGCTGTGTTAGCACAATGGCTAGGAGCTGTGTTAGCACAATGGCTAGGAGCTGTGTTAGCATGATGGCTTGGAGCTGTGTTAGCACAATGGCTAGGAGCTGTGTTAGCATGATGGCTAGGAGCTGTGTTAGCACAATGGCTAGGAGCTGTGTTAGCACAATGGCTAGGAGCTGTGTTAGCACGAATGGCTAGGAGCTGTGTTAGCACAATGGCTAGGAGACATGTTAGCACAATGGCTAGGAGCTGTGTTAGCATGATGGCTTGGAGCTGTGTTAGCACAATGGCTAGGAGCTGTGTTAGCACAATGGCTAGGAGCTGTGTTAGCACGATGGCTAGGAGCTGTGTTAGCACGATGGCTAGGAGCTGTGTTAGCACGATGGCTAGGAGCTGTGTTAGCATGATGGCTGGAAGCTGTGTTAGCACAATGGCTAGGAGCTGTGTTAGCAAGATGGCTGGGAACTGTGTTAAGCACAATGGCTAGGAGACATGTTAGTGCAATGGCTAGGAGACATGTTAGTACAATGGCTAGGAGACATGTTAGTACAATGGCTAGGAGACATGTTAGTACAATGGCTAGGAGACATGTTAGTACAATGGCTAGGAGACATGTTAGTACAATGGCTAGGAGACATGTTAGTACAATGGCTAGGAGACATGTTAGCACGATGGCTAGGTGCTGTGTCAGACAATGGCTAGCACATCTGCTTGCCAGCTTGGTGGTCATATTTTTAAAATGTTCTTACTATGAATTCAGTTTAGTTTAGTCTATGGATCAACATCACGGCACACAGGTGTAACCCATAAGTGCTCTGTTCTACTCCCAACTCAAGACAGAGTCCGGAGAATCTCAGCTCAGTGCACGATACTGTCATAAGCCGAAAACCATACTCAGTGACAGAAATTATTAACCGCTGAAAGAGCCTGTAAAGAATCCTCTGCTCTACCCCAGTTGCTGCCATTGCCCTCAACGCATTTAGTCCCCTACCTGCCTTCACCACCAAAGCATCCACATGATCCTTACAAGACATACACCTGTCAAAAATCATACCCAAGTACTTCAGTTTACTCTCTGTCTACTAAGAGGACAATCATTCAACATAATACATGGGACATCTGCCTTCACAATCCGGTTATCCAGGGAGTACCACACAACCGATGCTTTGCCAGGGTTTATAACAGCCCCAGCATCCCTGCACCACTCTGCCACCCTTTTACTACCACCTGTAAGTCTTTAGCCAAACTTTCCCTATGCCAGCCCTGTCTGTACACCAGCACATCATCTGCAAATGTCAAGATTCTACCAACACCTGGTGTCTCAATGAACCCATGCACAGTGCAACCTTACGCTCATAAAAGACTGTTGCAACCCATCTGACAAGGCTAGGGCAGACCTCCTTGTTCAACAGAGTGTTTGGGACGCAGAGGTGTTTCCCAAGGCACCAGGGCTGGATTATATACTGGCCAAGACCTATTGACGTGTCCTCGTCGAGCATTCTGGGCAACAGGTCCCTTTGGGGTCCTGGCTAAAGTCAGTAGGATCGCCGATTCCTCCAAAGTCAGAGGGTGTCTGCCTGTATGGCGAAGAACCACCAGTCTGCACACCAATAAGCCAGACATGGGACAACGGATACTCACGCAAACCTCAGTCCGGTATGACATCACACTGATGTTGGACAACAGGATGCCTTCATCCAACAAACAGGACTTTGCGTTGGAGCTCAAGCCAACGAACACAAGCAAGCAAGCAACAGAGTGTATATCAACTGATCGTACCTGACCCTGTTATATGCATCCTCCAGGTCAAGAGCTACCGCCACTGTCTCTTGTTTATCCTGGAAGCCCTCACAGACATCAAATGCAAAATTTGCTGCATTGGCCCAGGTGTCCTTTCCAGGCCGGTAACTCCCGAGTCCTTGGGGAAGCAGATTCCGACTTTCCAAATGTCACTGGAGCCTGCGGGCTACTATCTTTTTGAGGACTTTGCCAAAGGTATTTCGCAGGGTTATGATTTGGCATCCATTAAGTCTGGAGTGATCCTTACCTGGCTTTGGAGGAAGATTTGTCAGAACTAGTTATGCACCCAAAAGGTTGGTGTGTCTGACTTGGGCATGCATCTGTGTAAGATCTCCTTCCTCTAGACAGATTGCACCCAGGTAAAACAAGCTCTATCTACCCATGAGTAGGTTGTCTTCAAAAACATTTTTGCTACCTTTATGCCTACTCTTTACGATTCCCAACTATTGTGGGATTGTTAATACAACTTGCATACAGTGACTTCTGTTTTTCACCCTTATTCAAGAAGGCAAGGTATGCACTTACACTACCCAAGAAACCAGGAGGGCATGTGATATTATTAGCTACCAAAGGTTCTTTGAAACATTTCCTGCTCTTGCTGGGATCGAACCCTGTACCATCCAAGCCTAAAGCAGATACTATAACCCCCAGCCACAACTCCCCCAGAACCAATCAAGTTTATGAGCCGGTCCCTCTGTTACAGCTGTGGGCAATTTGGCAGCAAGCAGATCGCCTTATGTTGCTTTTTTTTATGAAATGGTATGGGTGCCGGTCGTTCAGTAAGCAATGGCAAACTACTGAAAGTAAACTTGCCCAGGAATCATGAACAGCCAAAAGATGCTGGGGTTAACTGCTTCGTCCTGTAAAGGATATGCAACTAACTTCCCTATGAATCTAGATCTCGGAGAATATCAGCAGGTTTGTTTCTTCTATGATAAGTATGATTGAATGTACATGTTATTTAAAATACTTACTTGCAGTCTTCAAAAATTGATTCGGGAAGCTGATAGGTGCAGCCAAACAGCTTATCCAAAGGATTAAAGTGACACACAAAATGTGGATCAACATCATTGGAATCAAGATGAAGTCTGTCAACAAGAAAATAGAAAGAAATACTAATTAGATCTCTTTTTCTTTCTTATTCCTTCTTTCATTTTTGTTTGTCTTCTATCTTATGGCCACAGTAAATGACCATAGCGTTATCAGCAGACTCGAACAATCACTCACTCCAGAGTGTCTGCTTTGTACATATTTGCTAGACTGCAAAACATCGTCTCATTGAGTATCTAGTTCAAAAATTACTAAATTTAAGACAGTCAACTTCACTACACCAGGTTTTACTCGATCTGGCTTGGTCTCTCTCCTCAGAACGGTAAGTAGCTGGCTGAAATCACAAACTCTTTAGCTTTAACAATGACTCCCAGGAGTCTTAGGAACACAATGAACCAGCGTTTTGATCGACTTAGTCCGGGGAGCAAACCCACAACATTCAGAGTATGAGACAGGCAGCTTAACCACTTTGTTTGTTCTCACTGTCTGGAAATTGTTAGTTCCACAGTCATATATAAGGAGCAATTTGTATGGAACAACACATCAGCCAATGATGATGATGAACACTTGCATGTATCACTACATGGAACAACACAACTGCTGATGAATACTTGCATGTATAACTATATGGAACAACACAACTGCTGATGAATACTTGCATGTATCACTACATGGAACAACACAACTGCTGATGAATACTTGCATGTATAACTACATGGAACAACACAACTGCTGATGAATACTTGCATGTATAACTATATGGAACAATACAACTGCTGATGAATACTTGCATGTATAACTATATGAAATCAGATGTCAAAAAGCTAGTGCACTTACATATCAACTATCACCCTTACTGAAACATCCAAACATACCCATGTCCGCAAAACGACAGATAATAAACAGCATATTCACACCAACCTTATGCTACCAATCTCAAACCTGGACTTTATCCAAATTACACCTTCGCAAAATCAACACCTGCGAAATGAGATGCCTGAGGAGAGCTGCCAACTTAACAATACGAGACCGAGTAAGAAATGCTACTATCAGACAGACTGTGGGATCAACACCTTGTGCCACATTTATTGACAGACAGAAGATCAAGTGGTTTGGCCATGTCATTAGAATGCAACATCAGCAACTACCATCACTGGCCTTACATCAAAGATCATCTGCGACGAGACCACGAGGACGTCCAAGAAGAAAATGGATTGACGACATCAGAGACATTGTACAACCTCACGGAATGACACTATCCAGTGCCGTCCACCGGGCGCTGGAACGCAAATTATTCCTCCCCACGACGCTTGACGGCAGAAGTGGAAGATGATGATGATGATGATGATGATAACTATATGGAACAATACAACTGCTGATGAATACTTGCATGTATAACTACATGGAACAACACAACTGCTGATGAATACTTGCATGTATAACTATATGGAACAATACAACTGCTGATGGATACTTGTATGTATAACTACATGGAACAATACAACAGCTGATGGATACTTGCATGTATAACTACATGGAACAACACAACTGCTGATGAATACTTGCATGTATCACTACATGGAACAACACAACTGCTGATGAATACTTGCATGTATCACTACATGGAACAACACAACTGCTGATGAACACTTGCATGTATAACTACATAGAACAATACAACTGCTGATGGATACTTGCATGTATCACTACATGGAACAACACATCTGCTGATGAATACTTGCATGTATAACTACATGGAACAACACAACTGCTGATGAATACTTGCATGTATAACAACATGGAACAACACAACTGCTGATGAATACTTGCATGTATCACTACATGGAACAACACAACTGCTGATGAACACTTGCATGTATAACTACATGGAACAATACAACTGCTGATGAATACTTGCATGTATCACTACATGGAACAACACACCTGCTGATGAATACTTGCATGTATAACTACATGGAACAACACAACTGCTGATGAATACTTGCATGTATAACTACATGGAACAACACAACTGCTGACGAATACTTGCATGTATAACTACATGGAACAATACAACTGCTGATGAACACTTGCATGTATAACTACATGGAACAACACAACTGCTGATGAACACTTGCATGTATAACTACATGGAACAACACAACTGCTGATGAATACTTGCATGTATCACTACATGGAACAACACAACTGCTGATGAATACTTGAATGTATCACTACATGGAACAACACAACTGCTGATGAATACTTGCATGTATAACTACATGGAACAACACAACTGCTGATGAATACTTGCATGTATAACTACATGGAACAACACAACTGCTGATGAATATCTGCATGTATCACTATATGGAACAACACAACTGCTGATGAACACTTGCATGTATAACTACATGGAACAACACAACTGCTGATGAACACTTGCATGTATAACTACATGGAACAACACAACTGCTGATGAAATCTTGCATGTATAACTACATGGAACAACACAACTGCTGATGAACACTTGCATGTATAACTACATGGAACAACACAACAGTTTGATGACACTTGCATGTATAACTACATGGAACAACACAACAGTTGATGAACACTTGCATGTATAACTACATGGAACAACACAACAGTTGATGAACACTTGCATGTATCACTACATGGAACAACACAACAGTTGATGGAACACTTGCATGTATAACTACATGGAACAACACAACAGTTGATGGAACACTTGCATGTATAACTACATGGAACAACACAACAGTTGATGGAACACTTGCATGTATAACTACATGGAACAACACAACAGTGTGATGAACACTTGCATGTATACTACATGGAACAACACAACAGTTTGATGGACACTTGCATGTATAACTACATGGAACAACACAACAGTTGATGAACACTTGCATGTATCACTACATGGAACAACACAACAGTTGTTGAACACTTGCATGTATAACTACATGGAACAACACAACAGTTGTTGAAACACTTGGCATGTATCATTACATGGAACAACACAACAGTTGGTGAACACTTGCATGTATCACTACATGGAACAACACAACAGTTGATGAACACTTGCATGTATCACTACATGGAACAACACAACAGTTGGTGAACACTTGCATGTATCACTACATGGAACAACACAACAGTTGGTGAACACTTGCATGTATCACTACATGGAACAACACAACAGTTGTTGAACACTTGCATGTATCACTACATGGAACAACACAACAGTTGTTGAACACTTGCATGTATCACTACATGGAACAACACAACAGTTGTGAACACTTGCATGTATCACTACATGGAACAACACAAGCAGTGATGAACACTTGCATGTATCACTACATGGAACAACACAACAGTTGATGAACACTTGCATGTATCACTACATGGAACAACACAACAGTTGGTGAACACTTGCATGTATCACTACATGGAACAACACAACAATAGATGAACACTTGCATGTATCACTACATGGAACAACACAACAGTTGTGAACACTTGCATGTATCACTACATGGAACAACACAACAGTTGGTGAACACTTGCATGTATCACTACATGGAACAACACAACAGTTGATGAACACTTGCATGTATCACTACATGGAACAACACAACAGTTGTTGAACACTTGCATGTATCACTACATGGAACAACACAACAGTTGATGAACACTTGCATGTATAACTACATGGAACAACACAACAGTTGATTGAACACTTGCATGTATCACTACATGGAACAACACAACAGTTGATGAACACTTGCATGTATAACTACATGGAACAACACAACAGTTGATGGAACACTTGCATGTATCACTACATGGAACAACACAACAGTTGATGGAACACTTGCATGTATCACTACATGGAACAACACAACAGTTGATTGAACACTTGCATGTATCACTACATGGAACAACACAACAGTTGATTGAACACATGCATGTATCACTACATGGAACAACACAACGGTTGATGAACACATGCATGTATAACTACATGGAACAACACAACGGTTGATGAACACATGCATGTATAACTACATGGAACAACACAACAGTTGATGGAACACTTGCATGTATAACTACATGGAACAACACAACAGTTGATGAACACTTGCATGTATAACTACATGGAACAACACAACAGTTGTTGAACACTTGCATGTATAACTACATGGAACAACACAACAGTTGATGAACACTTGCATGTATAACTACATGGAACAACACAACAGTTGATGAACACTTGCATGTATAACTACATGGAACAACACAACAGTTGATGAACACTTGCATGTATCACTACATGGAACAACACAACAGTTGATGAACACTTGCATGTATCACTACATGGAACAACACAACAGTTGTATGAACACTTGCATGTATAACTACATGGAACAACACAACAGTTGATGGACACTTGCATGTATAACTACATGGAACAACACAACAGTTGATGGACACTTGCATGTATAACTACATGGAACAACACAACAGTTGATGGACACTTGCATGTATCACTACATGGAACAACACAACAGTTGTTGAACACTTGCATGTATCACTACATGGAACAACACAACAGTTGGATGAACACTTGCATGTATAACTACATGGAACAACACAACAGTTGGTGAACACTTGCATGTATCACTACATGGAACAACACAACAGTTGTTGAACACTTGCATGTATAACTACATGGAACAACACAACAGTTGTGAACACTTGCATGTATAACTACATGGAACAACACAACAGTTGATGAACACTTGCATGTATCACTACATGGAACAACACAACAGTTGATGAAACACTTGCATGTATCACTACATGGAACAACACAACAGTTGTTGAACACTTGCATGTATCACTACATGGAACAACACAACAGTTGATGAACACTTGCATGTATCACTACATGGAACAACACAACAGTTGGTGAACACTTGCATGTATCACTACATGGAACAACACAACAGTTGTTGAACACTTGCATGTATCACTACATGGAACAACACAACAGTTGTTGAACACTTGCATGTATCACTACATGGAACAACACAACAGTTGTTGAACACTTGCATGTATAACTACATGGAACAACACAACAGTTGATGGACACTTGCATGTATAACTACATGGAACAACACAACAGTTGATGGACACTTGCATGTATAACTACATGGAACAACACAACAGTTGATGAACACTTGCATGTATAACTACATGGAACAACACAACAGTTGATGAACACTTGCATGTATAACTACATGGAACAACACAACAGTTTGATGAACACTTGCATGTATAACTACATGGAACAACACAACAGTTGATGAACACTTGCATGTATCACTACATGGAACAACACAACAGTTGATGAACACTTGCATGTATCACTACATGGAACAACACAACAGTTGATTGAACACTTGCATGTATAACTACATGGAACAACACAACAGTTTGATTGACACTTGCATGTATCACTACATGGAACAACACAACAGTTGATGAACACTTGCATGTATCACTACATGGAACAAACACAACAGTTGATGAACACTTGCATGTATCAACTACATGGAACAACACAACAGTTGATGGACACTTGCATGTATAACTACATGACAACACAACAGTTGTTGAACACTTGCATGTATCACTACATGGAACAACACAACAGTTGATGAACACTTGCATGTATAACTACATGGAACAACACACAGTTGTTGAACACTTGCATGTATCACTACATGGAACAACACAACAGTTGATTGAACACTTGCATGTATAACTACATGGAACAACACAACAGTTGATGGACACTTGCATGTATAACTACATGGAACAACACAACAGTGATGGAACACTTGCATGTATACTACATGGGAACACACACAACAGTTTGATTGAACACTTGCATGTATAACTACATGGAACAACACAACAGTTGATTGACACTTGCATGTATACTACATGGAACAACACAACAGTTGATGAACACTTGCATGTATAACTACATGGAACAACACAACAGTTGATTGAACACTTGCATGTATAACTACATGGAACAACACAACAGTTGATGGAACACTTGCATGTATCACTACATGGAACAACACAACAGTTGATGGAACACTTGCATGTATCACTACATGGAACAACACAACAGTTGGATGACACTTGCATGTATCACTACATGGAACAACACAACAGTTGTGAACACTTGCATGTATAACTACATGGAACAACACAACAGTTGATGAACACTTGCATGTATCACTACATGGAACAACACAACAGTTGATGAACACTTGCATGTATCACTACATGGAACAACACAACAGTTGATGAACACTTGCATGTATCACTACATGGAACAACACAACAGTTGTTGAACACTTGCATGTATCACTACATGGAACAACACAACAGTTGTTGAACACTTGCATGTATCACTACATGGAACAACACAACAGTTGGTGAACACTTGCATGTATAACTACATGGAACAACACAACAGTTGATGAACACTTGCATGTATCACTACATGGAACAACACAACAGTTGTTGAACACTTGCATGTATCACTACATGGAACAACACAACAGTTGATGAACACTTGCATGTATCACTACATGGAACAACACAACAGTTGTTGAACACTTGCATGTATCAACTACATGGAACAACACAACAGTTGTTGAACACTTGCATGTATCACTACATGGAACAACACAACAGTTGTTGAACACTTGCATGTATCACTACATGGAACAACACAACAGTTGGTGAACACTTGCATGTATCACTACATGGAACAACACAACAGTTGGTGAACACTTGCATGTATAACTACATGGAACAACACAACAGTTGTTGAACACTTGCATGTATCACTACATGGAACAACACAACAGTTGGATGAACACTTGCATGTATAACTACATGGAACAACACAACAGTTGATGGAACACTTGCATGTATAACTACATGGAACAACACAACAGTTGTTGAACACTTGCATGTATAACTACATGGAACAACACAACAGTTGGATGAACACTTGCATGTATCATTACATGGAACAACACAACAGTTGGTGAACACTTGCATGTATCACTACATGGAAGAACACAACAATAGATGAACACTTGCATGTATCACTACATGGAACAACACAACAGTTGTTGAACACTTGCATGTATCACTACATGGAACAACACAACAGTTGGTGAACACTTGCATGTATCACTACATGGAACAACACAACAGTTGATTGAACACTTGCATGTATAACTACATGGAACAACACAACAGTTGATTGACACTTGCATGTATCAACTACATGGAACAACACAACAGTTGGTGAACACTTGCATGTATAACTACATGGAACAACACAACAGTTGATGGAACACTTGCATGTATCACTACATGGAAGAACACAACAGTTGATGAACACTTGCATGTATAACTACATGGAACAACACAACAGTTGTTGAACACTTGCATGTATCACTACATGGAACAACACAAAAGTTGGTGAACACTTGCATGTATCACTACATGGAACAACACAACAGTTGATGAACACTTGCATGTATAACTACATGGAACAACACAACAGTTGTTGAACACTTGCATGTATCACTACATGGAACAACACAACAGTTGATTGAACACTTGCATGTATCACTACATGGAACAACACAACAGTTGATGGAACACTTGCATGTATCACTACATGGAACAACACAACAGTTGTTGAACACTTGCATGTATCACTACATGGAACAACACAAGAGTTGGTGAACACTTGCATGTATCACTACATGGAACAACAGCTGATGAATGCTTGCATGTATCACTACATGGAACAACACAACAGTTGTTGAACACTTGCATGTATCACTACATGGAACAACACAACAGTTGTTGACACTTGCATGTATCACTACATGGAACAACACAACAGTTGATGAACACTTGCATGTATCACTACATGGAACAACACAACAGTTGTTGAACACTTGCATGTATCACTACATGGAACAACACAACAGTTGTTGAACACTTGCATGTATCACTACATGGAACAACACAACAGTTGATTGAACACTTGCATGTATCACTACATGGAACAACACAACAGTTGTTGAACACTTGCATGTATCACTACATGGAACAACACAACAGTTGTGAACACTTGCATGTATCACTACATGGAACAACACAACAGTTGTGAACACTTGCATGTATAACTACATGGAACAACACAACAGTTGATGAACACTTGCATGTATCACTACATGGAACAACACAACAGTTGTTGAACACTTGCATGTATCACTACATGGAACAACACAACAGTTGGTGAACACTTGCATGTATCACTACATGGAACAACACAACAGTTGTTGAACACTTGCATGTATCACTACATGGAACAACACAACAGTTGTTGAACACTTGCATGTATCACTACATGGAACAACACAACAGTTGGATGAACACTTGCATGTATCACTACATGGAACAACACAACAGTTGTTGAACACTTGCATGTATCACTACATGGAAGAACACAACAGTTGTTGAACACTTGCATGTATAACTACATGGAACAACACAACAGTTGTTGAACACTTGCATGTATCACTACATGGAACAACACAAAAGTTGGTGAACACTTGCATGTATAACTACATGGAACAACACAACGGTTGATGAACACATGCATGTATCACTACATGGAACAACACAACGGTTGATGAACACATGCATGTATAACTACATGGAACAACACAACGGTTGATGAACACTTGCATGTATCACTACATGGAACAACACAACAGTTGGTGAACACTTGCATGTATCACTACATGGAACAACACAACAGTTGATGAACACTTGCATGTATCACTACATGGAACAACACAACAGTTGTATGAACACTTGCATGTATCACTACATGGAACAACACAACAGTTGATGAACACTTGCATGTATCACTACATGGAACAACACAACAGTTGATGGAACACTTGCATGTATAACTACATGGAACAACACAACAGTTGATGAACACTTGCATGTATCACTACATGGAACAACACAACAGTTGATGAACACTTGCATGTATCACTACATGGAACAACACAACAGTTGATGGAACACTTGCATGTATCACTACATGGAACAACACAACAGTTGATGGAACACTTGCATGTATAACTACATGGAACAACACAACAGTTGTTGAACACTTGCATGTATCACTACATGGAACAACACAACAGTTGATTGAACACTTGCATGTATCACTACATGGAACAACACAACAGTTGATGACACTTGCATGTATCACTACATGGAACAACACAACAGTTGATGAACACTTGCATGTATCACTACATGGAACAACACAACAGTTGTTGAACACTTGCATGTATAACTACATGGAACAACACAACAGTTGATTGAACACTTGCATGTATCACTACATGGAACAACACAACAGTTGATGAACACTTGCATGTATCACTACATGGAACAACACAACAGTTGATGAACACTTGCATGTATCACTACATGGAACAACACAACAGTTGATGAACACTTGCATGTATCACTACATGGAACAACACAACAGTTGATGAACACTTGCATGTATCACTACATGGAACAACACAACAGTTGATGAACACTTGCATGTATCACTACATGGAACAACACAACAGTTGATGAACACTTGCATGTATCACTACATGGAACAACACAACAGTTGATGAACACTTGCATGTATCACTACATGGAACAACACAACAGTTGATTGAACACTTGCATGTATCACTACATGGAACAACACAACAGTTGATGAACACTTGCATGTATCACTACATGGAACAACACAACAGTTGTTGAACACTTGCATGTATCACTACATGGAACAACACAACAGTTGATGAACACTTGCATGTATCACTACATGGAACAACACAACAGTTGATGAACACTTGCATGTATCACTACATGGAACAACACAACAGTTGATGAACACTTGCATGTATCACTACATGGAACAACACAACAGTTGATTGAACACTTGCATGTATCACTACATGGAACAACACAACAGTTGATGAACACTTGCATGTATCACTACATGGAACAACACAACAGTTGTTGAACACTTGCATGTATCACTACATGGAACAACACAACAGTTGTTGAACACTTGCATGTATCACTACATGGAACAACACAACAGTTGATTGAACACTTGCATGTATCACTACATGGAACAACACAACAGCTGATGAACACATGCATGTATCACTACATGGAACAACACAGCGACTGATGAACACATGCATGTATAACTACATGGAACAACACAACGGTTGATGAACACATGCATGTATCACTACATGGAACAGCACAACGGTTGATGAACACATGCATGTATCACTACATGGAACAACACAACAGTTGATGAACACTTGCATGTATCACTACATGGAACAACACAACAGTTGATGAACACTTGCATGTATCACTACATGGAACAACACAACAGTTGATGAACACTTGCATGTATCACTACATGGAACAACACAACAGTTGTTGAACACTTGCATGTATCACTACATGGAACAACACAACAGTTGATGAACACTTGCATGTATCACTACATGGAACAACACAACAGTTGATGAACACTTGCATGTATCACTACATGGAACAACACAACAGTTGATGAACACTTGCATGTATCACTACATGGAACAACACAACAGTTGATGAACACTTGCATGTATAACTACATGAACAACACAACAGTTGATTGAACACTTGCATGTATCACTACATGGAACAACACAACAGTTGATGACACTTGCATGTATCACTACATGGAACAACACAACAGTTGATGAACACTTGCATGTATCACTACATGGAACAACACAACAGTTGATTGAACACTTGCATGTATCACTACATGGAACAACACAACAGTTGTATGAACACTTGCATGTATCACTACATGGAACAACACAACAGTTGATGAACACTTGCATGTATCACTACATGGAACAACACAACAGTTGATGAACACTTGCATGTATCACTACATGGAACAACACAACAGTTGATGAACACTTGCATGTTATCACTACATGGAACAACACAACAGTTGATGAACACTTGCATGTATCACTACATGGAACAACACAACAGTTGATGAACACTGGCATGTATCACTACATGGAACAACACAACAGTTGATGAACACTTGCATGTATCAATACATGGAACAACACAACAGTGTATGAACACTTGCATGTATCACTACATGGAACAACACAACAGTTGATGAACACTTGCATGTATAACTACATGGAACAACACAACAGTTGATTGAACACTTGCATGTATCAATACATGGAACAACACAACAGTTGATGAACACTTGCATGTATCACTACATGGAACAACACAACAGCTGATGAACACTTGCATGTATCACTACATGGAACAACACACAGCTGATGAACACTTGCATGTATCACTACATGGAACAACACAACAGTTGATGAACACTTGCATGTATCACTACATGAACAACACAACAGTTGATGAACACTTGCATGTATCACTACATGGAACAACACAACAGCTTGATGAACACTTGCATGTATCACTACATGGAACAACACAACTAGCTGATGAACACTTGCATGTATCACTACATGGACAACACAACAGCTGATTGAACACTTGCATGTATAACTACATGGAACAACACAACAGCTTGATGAACACTTGCATGTATCACTACATGGAACAACACAACTAGCTTGATGAACACTTGCATGTATCACTACATGGAACAACACAACAGCTGATGAACACTTGCATAGTATCACTACATGGAACAACACAACAGCTGATTGAACACTTGCATGTATCACTACATGGAAACAACACAACAGCTGATGAACACTTGCAATGTATCACTACATGGAACAACACAACAGCTGATGAACCCTTGCATGTATCACTAGCATGGAACAAACACAACAGCTGATGAACACTTGCATGTATCACTACATGGAACAACACAACAGCTGATGACACTTGCATGTAATCACTACATGGAACAACACAACAGCTGATGAACACTTGCATGTATCACTAGCATGGAACAACACAACAGCTGATGAACACTTGCATGTATCACTACATGGAACAACACAACAGCTGATGAACACTTGCATGTATCACTAGCATGGAACAACACAACAGCTGATGAACACTTGCATGTATCACTAGCATGGAACAACACAACAGCTGATGAACACTTGCATGTATCACTAGCATGGAACAACACAACAGCTGATGAACACTTGCATGTATCACTACATGGAACAACACAACAGCTGATGAACACTTGCATGTATCACTACATGGAACAACACAACAGCTGATGAACACTTGCATGTATCACTACATGGAACAACACAACAGCTGATGAACACTTGCATGTATCACAGCATGGAACAACACACAGCTGATGAACACTTGCATGTATCACTACATGGAACAACACAACAGCTGTGAACACTTGCATGTATCACTAGCATGGAACAATCACAACAGCTGATGAACACTTGCATGTATCACTAGCATGGAACAACACAACAGCTGATGAACACTTGCATGTATCACTGCATGGAACAACACAACAGCTGATGAACACCTTGCATGTATCACTACATGGAACAACACAACAGCTGATGAACACCTTGCATGTATCACTAGCATGGAACAACACAACAGCTGATGAACACTTGCATGTATCACTAGCATGGAACAACACAACAGCTGATGAACACTTGCATGTATCACTAGCATGGAACACACAACAGCTGATGAACACTTGCATGTATACTAGCATGGAACAACACAAACAGCTGATGAACACCTTGCATGTATCACTAGCATGGAACACACAAACAGCTGATGAACACCTGCATGTATCACTAGCATGGAACAACACAACAGCTGATGAACACTTGCATGTATCACTACATGGAACAACACAACCAGCTTGATGAACACTTGCATGTATCAACTACATGGAACAACACAACAGCTGATGAACACTTGCATGTATACACTACATGGAACAACACAACAGCTGATGAACACTTGCATGTATCACTACATGGAACAACACAACAGCTGATGAACACTTGCATGTATCACTACATGGAACAACACAACAGCTTGATGAACACTTGCATGTATCACTACATGGAACAACACAACAGCTGATGAACACTTGCATGTATCACTACATGGAACAACACAACAGCTGATGAACACTTGCATGTATCACTACATGGAACAACACAACAGCTTGATGAAACACTTGCATGTATCACTACATGGAACAACACAACAGCTGATGAACACTTGCATGTATCAACTACATGGAACAACACAACAGCTGATGAACACTTGCATGTATCAACTACATGGAACAACACAACACTGCTGATGAACACTTGCATGTATCACTACATGGAACAACACAACTGCTGATGAACACTTGCATGTATAACTACATGGAACAACACAACTGCTGATGAACACTTGCATGTATAACTACATGGAACAACACAACTGCTGATGAACACTTGCATGTATAACTACATGGAACAACACAACTGCTGATGAATACTTGCATGTATAACTACATGGAACAACACAACTGCTGATGAACACTTGCATGTATAACTACATGGAACAACACAACTGCTGATGAATACTTGCATGTATAACTACATGGAACAACACAACTGCTGATGAACACTTGCATGTATAACTACATGGAACAACACAACTGCTGATGAACACTTGCATGTATAACTACATGGAACAACACAACTGCTGATGAATACTTGCATGTATAACTACATGGAACAACACAACTGCTGATGAATACTTGCATGTATAACTACATGGAACAACACAACTGCTGATGAACACTTGCATGTATAACTACATGGAACAACACAACTGCTGATGAACACTTGCATGTATAACTACATGGAACAACACAACTGCTGATGAACACTTGCATGTATAACTACATGGAACAAACTACAACCAGCTGGTGAACACCTTGCATGTATCACTACATGGAACAACACAACAGTTGGTGAACACTTGCATGTATCACTACATGGAACAAACACAACAGTTGGTGAACACTTGCATTGTATCACTACATGGAACAACTACAACAGTTGAGTGAACACTGGCATGTATCACTACATGGAACAAACAACAGTTGATGAACACTTGCATGTATCACACATGGAACAACACAACAGTTGATGAAACACTTGCATGTACTCACGACATGAACAACACAACAGTTTGGTGAACAACCTTGCATGTATCACTACCATGGAACAACACAACAGCTGGTGAACACTTGCATGTATCACTACATGGAACAACACAACAGTTGTTGAACACATTGCATGTATCACTACATGGAACAACACAACAGTTGGTGACACCTTGCATGTATAACTACATGGAACAACACAACACATATGATGAACACTTGCATGTATAACTACATGGAACAACACAACAGTTGATGAACCCTTGCATGTATAACTACATGGAACAACACAACAGTTGGTGAACCTTGCATGTATAACTACATGGAACAACACAACTGCTGATGAATACTTGCATGTATAACTACATGGAACAACACAACTGCTGATGAATACTTGCATGTATAACTACATGGAACAACACAACTGCTGATGAATACTTGCATGTATAACTACATGGAACAACACAACTGCTGATGAATACTTGCATGTATAACTACATGGAACAACACAACTGCTGATGAATACTTGCATGTATAACTACATGGAACAACACAACTGCTGATGAACACTTGCATGTATAACTACATGGAACAACACAACTGCTGATGAACACTTGCATGTATAACTACATGGAACAACACAACTGCTGATGAACACTTGCATGTATCACTACATGGAACAACACAACTGCTGATGAATACTTGCATGTATAACTACATGGAACAACACAACTGCTGATGAATACTTGCATGTATAACTACATGGAACAACACAACTGCTGATGAATACTTGCATGTATAACTACATGGAACAACACAACTGCTGATGAACACTTGCATGTATAACTACATGGAACAACACAACTGCTGATGAATACTTGCATGTATAACTACATGGAACAACACAACTGCTGATGAACACTTGCATGTATAACTACATGGAACAACACAACTGCTGATGAACACTTGCATGTATAACTACATGGAACAACACAACTGCTGATGAATACTTGCATGTATAACTACATGGAACAACACAACTGCTGATGAATACTTGCATGTATAACTACATGGAACAACACAACTGCTGATGAACACTTGCATGTATAACTACATGGAACAACACAACTGCTGATGAATACTTGCATGTATAACTACATGGAACAACACAACTGCTGATGAATCTTGCATGTATAACTACATGGAACAACACAACTGCTGATGAATACTTGCATGTATAACTACATGGAACAACACAACTGCTGATGAATACTTGCATGTATAACTACATGGAACAACACAACTGCTGATGAATACTTGCATGTATAACTACATGGAACAACACAACTGCTGATGAATACTTGCATGTATAACTACATGGAACAACACAACTGCTGATGAATACTTGCATGTATAACTACATGGAACAACACAACTGCTGATGAATACTTGCATGTATAACTACATGGAACAACACAACTGCTGATGAACACTTGCATGTATAACTACATGGAACAACACAACTGCTGATGAATACTTGCATGTATCACTACATGGAACAACACAACTGCTGATGAATACTTGCATGTATCACTACATGGAACAACACAACTGCTGATGAACACTTGCATGTATAACTACATGGAACAACACAACTGCTGATGAATACTTGCATGTATAACTACATGGAACAACACAACTGCTGATGGATACTTGCATGTATAACTACATGGAACAACACAACTGCTGATGAACACTTGCATGTATAACTACATGGAACAAACACAACTGCTTGATGAACACTTGCATGTATAACTACATGGAACAATACAACTGCTGATGGATACTTGCATGTATCACTAC
The DNA here is from genome assembly GCA_014155875.1 of Cepaea nemoralis. Classification (NCBI taxonomy): domain Eukaryota; kingdom Metazoa; phylum Mollusca; class Gastropoda; order Stylommatophora; family Helicidae; genus Cepaea; species Cepaea nemoralis. Next base: position 125,830 of record JACEFZ010026260.1, read on the forward strand.
ATGGAACAACACACTGCTGATGAATATCTGCATGTATCACTACATGGAACAACACAACTGCTGATGAATACTTGCATGTATCACTACATGGAACAACACAACTGCTGATGAACACTTGCATGTATAACTACATGGAACAACACCACGTCTGATGAATACTTGCATGTATAACTACATGGAAACAAGACAAGCTGCTGATGGATACACTTGCATGTATCACTACATGGAACAACACAACTGCTGATGAATACTTGCATGTATCACTACATGGAACAACACAACTGCTGATGAATATCTGCATGTATCACTACATGGAACAACACAACTGCTGATGAACACTTGCATGTATCACTACATGGAACAACACAAAAGCTGATGAACACTTGCATGTATCACTACATGGAACAACACAACTGATGATACACCACAACACTATCACACTCCTGTTGTCTAGACACAAGCATCAACTCACAGATCAGCCAGGCAGATAGTAAAACAGGACACGTCTCACTACTAGCTGTTAAATAAATATAAATATTATACAGATCTGACAATACACAGAGAGAGGTATAAGTTGATGTAACCAATATAGCTAGCTCCTTTCCTCATCTTCTCTGAGGCACAGGTGGGAGTTAATTAGTTCCTCCATCCAGCTGACATTGCTCCCAGAAGTAGCAGTTTCTCAGCCTTCCCATCTAGTGCCTGATGCTCCTGCCAAACTCTCTCCTGCCCCTCTTAGATTCAAACAAGCATCCTGACTGAGAGTATAACTGTAATAACACTAGCAGACCAGGCTTTAATGGGTTTGAATACCATTTTGTGATCTCTCACAGTCTAGTAGTAAGGTCCTCTTATAACTGGAACAAGAGTCCAACATACTCTTCAATCATCACAATTCTCTTTAATAACACATCTGGGTAAAGTCCTTTGGGTCCACATTAACTCTCATCAATCACTCGTAGTAACAGATTCCATGTGTTTGCATACAATACAATGGCTTCAACATATCATGATTAATGGGCTTGCATAAGTGGTGTATGAGATGGCTGGAAAATGCTTTTACTCACTTTATAAGCTGGCATGTATAATCATAGTAAGCATACTGATGATGTAGAAACGTCGAAAAATTAGGTATTCTATATGGTAAATATGATTTTCATGACATTGTTACTTGAATAATACTTGCACAGCTGTAGTTAGTACATATACCAAATTTAGTTAGACTTGCATGGTGAATTTCGAGACAGCTTTTCAAAAGATGGTTTAAAAGGCCAAACAGTTAATGGGTTGAGTTATTCATTTGGCATACAAGCGCAAGTGTAATAGCAAGTAAATTTCAATTCTAACGCTTGACCTAATTCACAGCATACTATGTTACACCAGATGTTTACAAATAATATTATCTTTCATGTAGCCACATGAGATACTCTCTCCTGACTTTCAACTCTTATCTTACATAGATAAGTGAGTAACATTTATCTAATCCAAATGAGCCATGACAACTAGATCTGAGGACAACTGAGACCAGTTCTAGAAGAGCAACCTGTTGATGGCATACTAATTCTTATCTCTAGATAGAAGTTGACATGGCTTGTTTGTTTTATTACAAAGGAGAAAAATGGGAGACCCAAGGTATAGTAACTGGCACAACGCAGAATAGTGGCATGGTATATTCCATCAAATGGAATCAAAGGAGCATTGTGTTTAAGTGTACCAGTATAATGGTCTGGATTCAATTCCCAATTGAAGGAGAGCTTTTTTCTGTAGGTAAAAGAGATTTCTCTGAACTGAATGGGAAAAAGTAATTTCATCTCATAATTCAGTGACGGAGAAAAATGGTGTCCAAAAAGCAATGTGGCAGACTTGCTTAATAACTGGCAATACTCTAGCAATGTCTCGGACCTCAACTGAGACGTACATCCTATCTGATGTTCCATGCAAGATGTAACTTGACATCATTAACACGTCTGACTGCGAGTTTTCTAAACATGTGTAGTAGTAATGTGTTACAAAAACACCATATGTGAAACTATATTATTTACCAAAATAAACAGATATTCCAGTATTGCCACAGTCCTGTACTTGTCTGAGATGAATCCGTATAGCTTATTTCTTTTCACCAAAGTTCAAATTCCATCTAAAAGGTTGCCATTTTGGAACTGTGGAGAACATCAAAATGCATTTTTAGTTGAATTACTGCCAGCAGTACGCCCAGGATTGAAATCAACAATGTCCTGCATCTACTTTGAAAAGAACAATGTTGAAGTGTAGCTCAGTTAATACAAATATGTATGTATAGCTCCAATCTGATTACTTTACAGACATGTATAATATACATCACTTCTATCACTTGACATCTCTATCTTAGTAATTGTTACTTTAACAACACTAAAGACTGAGATCTATGGAGAGACATGAAGGCCTACGCCAGTTGGCAGGACACATGATGATGATTATGATGATGAACTTCACCAAAGAATAAGCTAGTGACAGACATGACTACAAAGGTGACACTAGTTAGTAGACATGTGTGTCTATGCATGTGTGTCTATGCCTGTGTGTCTATGCTTGTGGGTACAATGTTATCATAAAGCGAGATAGCTTGCACTGTTTTGTCATGCTGTGGCTTTGTGAATTACACTTCCACAGACATTTATTTCTGCTGTGTCTTCCAGCATTAGCATAGTGCTTGATGTGTTTGCTCAACAAGACAGCTGCCTGGTTTCAATATCCAACAGTGGCATAGTGCTTGATGTGTTTGCTCAACAAGACAGCTGCCTGGTTTCAATATCCAACAGTAGCATAGTGCTTGATGTGTTTGCTCAACAAGACAGCTGCCTGGTTTCCATATCCAACAGTAGCATAGTGCTTGATGTGTTTGCGTCAACAAGACAGCTGCCTGGTTTCCATATCCTACAGTAGCATAGTGCTTGATGTGTTTGCTCAACAAGACAGCTGCCTGGTTTCAATATCAACAGTAGCATAGTGCTTGATGTGTTTGTTCAACAAGACAGCTGCCTGGTTCCATATCCAACAGTAGCATAGTGCTTGATGTGTTTGCTTCAACAAGACAGCTGCCTGGTTTCCATATCCAACAGTAGCATAGTGCTTGATGTGTTTGCTCAACAAGACAGCTGCCTGGTTTCAATATCCAACAGTAGCATAGTGCTTGATGTGTTTGCTCAACAAGACAGCTGCCTGGTTTCCATATCCAACAGTGGCATAGTGCTTGATGTGTTTGCTCAACAAGACAGCTGCCTGGTTTCCATATCCAACAGTAGCATAGTGCTTGATGTGTTTGCTCAACAAGACAGCTGCCTGGTTTCAATATCCAACAGTAGCATAGTACTTGATGTATTTGCTCAATAAGACAGCTGCCTGGTTTCCATATCCAACAGTAGCATAGTGCTTGATGTGTTTGCTCAATAAGACAGCTGCCTGGTTTCAATATCCAACAGTAGCATAGTGCTTGATGTGTTTATTCAACAAGACAGCTGCCTGGTTTCAATATCCAACAGTGGCATAGTGCTTGATGTGTTTGCTCAACAAGACAGCTGCCTGGTTTCCATATCCAACAGTAGCATAGTGCTTGATGTGTTTGTTCAACAAGACAGCTGCCTGGTTTCCATATCCAACAGTAGCATAGTGCTTGATGTGTTTGTTCAACAAGACAGCTGCCTGGTTTCAATATCCAACAGTGGCATAGTGCTTGATGTGTTTGCTCAACAAGACAGCTGCCTGGTTTCCATATCCAACAGTAGCATAGTGCTTGATGTGTTTGCTTCAACAAGACAGCTTGCCTGGTTTCCATATCCAACAGTAGCATAGTGCTTGATGTGTTTGTTCAACAAGACAGCTGCCTGGTTTCCATATCCAACAGTAGCATAGTGCTTGATGTGTTTGCTCAACAAGACAGCTGCCTGGTTTCAATATCCAACAGTAGCATAGTGCTTGATGTGTTTGCTCAACAAGACAGCTGCCTGGTTTCCATATCAACAGTAGCATAGTGCTTGATGTGTTTGGCTCAACAAGACAGCTGCCTGGTTTCCATATCCAACAGTAGCATAGTGCTTGATGTGTTTGCTCAACAAGACAGCTGCCTGGTTTCCATATCCAACAGTAGCATAGTGCTTGATGTGTTTGTTCAACAAGACAGCTGCCTGGTTTCCATATCCAACAGTAGCATAGTGCTTGATGTGTTTGCTCAACAAGACAGCTGCCTGGTTTCCATATCCAACAGTAGCATAGTGCTTGATGTGTTTGCTCAACAAGACAGCTGCCTGGTTTCAATATCCAACAGTAGCATAGTGCTTGATGTGTTTGCTCAACAAGACAGCTGCCTGGTTTCCATATCCAACAGTAGCATAGTGCTTGATGTGTTTGCTCAACAAGACAGCTGCCTGGTTTCAATATCCAACAGTAGCATAGTGCTTGATGTGTTTGCTCAACAAGACAGCTGCCTGGTTTCAATATCCAACAGTAGCATAGTGCTTGATAGTGTTTGCTCAACAAGACAGCTGCCTGGTTTCCATATCCAACAGTAGCATAGTGCTTGATGTGTTTGCTCAACAAGACAGCTGCCTGGTTTCAATATCCAACAGTAGCATAGTGCTTGATGTGTTTGCTCAACAAGACAGCTGCCTGGTTTCAATATCCAACAGTAGCATAGTGCTTGATGTGTTTGCTCAACAAGACAGCTGCCTGGTTTCCATATCCAACAGTAGCATAGTGCTTGATGTGTTTGCTCAACAAGACAGCTGCCTGGTTTCAATATCCAACAGTAGCATAGTGCTTGATGTGTTTGCTCAGCAAGACAGCTGCCTGGTTTCCATGTCCAACAGTACTACAGTGCCTGTTCAAAATGACAGTGATCTGGTTTCAATTCCAAGCAGTGGCAGGACTTCTTTTTCTGACCCTCTGACCAATATGGCACTGCTGTCGACCATACTTTATAAAATGGGAACCAAATAATTTTCAGAATGTTTAAGAATTGTGCTGGAAGGACAGACAGATGCCCAGGAAGGGAACTAGCCACTTAATTTCATTATCACCTAGAATATATAAAAGCCTAATGCTTCACAATCCCAACCTCAGTATGTGCCATGGGACTACTTTTATCTTTACTTCCCAGGTCATAGAGGCTGCAAGGTCACATCTGAGTTTCTCACAGGCCAAGATCTTGAGGCACTTCCTCGTGGTGTGCCCTATCTATAGGCTGGATTCTCAATGCTCTGAGGATCACCATATCCTTCATCAGATCAGAAGCTCCAGTTCTGGTCTCACACACTCCACTGGTGTCTGAGCTTTGAGAGAGGAAGGACAGCTTTGCAATAAGTTTGCAATACAGCCCCCGTGAAGGTGAATCTTCAGAACTGGGTCCGAAGGAAAGAATCTATGCTAAACTCCCTTCAGTAGCTGCAAGCCATTTTCAAGGCTCAGATGACATGAACATCAGTGCATTGGACTTAAAGCTCAGTGTCCCAGAGGATTCACCACCAACCAATCAACATCTTCCCTAGTGTCTGACTGTCCCCAATCTACACAACTATATCGGGACAGTCATAGCATCTGATGGGAGGTGCTTTGAAGAGATTAGAACAAGAATCATTATGGAGAAGGTAGTCTTTTGCAAGATGAAAAGCATACTGACCAATAAAAAGATGTCAATTGCAATGAGAAAACGAGTATTGAAGTGCTACATAGAAACTTTTGTTTGGATGTGAAGCATGGACAATGAGCAGACAAGCTGAAAAACATCTAATGGCTATGGAAATAAGGTTTTTGAGGAAAGTGCAAAGAATACCATGGACAGGCAGAAAAACCAATGAGCAAGACCTTTAAGAAACAAAGTAAAACCGTAACCTGATTAGAGAAATTAGATGTTGACAGTCAATATTTTTTGGACACCTTATAAATTGGAGAACATGGTTACAACTGGCAAGATTGAGGGGAAAAAAATAAGGGGTAGGCGGAGAAGTAAATATCTGGATGGCTTGGCAACACGCCATGGTCAAGACAAGAACGCAGAGCTGATCCATGACTCTGATGATCAAGTGAGATGGCAAAACATTACCGCCCACGCTTATCGGCATGGCACATGATGATGATGATGATGATGAATCTACAAAAAAGGTACTTTTGGGGTTTCCCTTTGTCTGGTTTCTATCCCTGGATATTGCCAGCTTGGGACACACTACCAGCAGCTAAACTACAGCTGGCATAGCTCTAGAGGACATTGTGACATGCCAGCCTCTCTACCACCATAAACAGAGAAGGGAAGAAGAGTGTTTGTCCATGTGAAATATGACAGATATTCTCATTACTTGGATAATTAGTTGGACCTGGGTCAGCTCTAAGCACACAAACACAGGGCTAACAACAAGCACTTGTCCCTATCTAGCCAGGGAGATTTACTGACCCACTTGCTGCTGATAAGAGACCTGCAACAGGGAACACCAGTCAGCTAGCAGACATGTTTCATGGGAAGAGGAAGGGATGGGGGAGAGCAGGGCTAGAATTATCAAGGATAAGAGACCAGTGGATGTAGGATTCATAATAAAACTGTGTCAGAAATGCCTTAGAGTTGAGTCAAGAACTGACATCACCATATTCTGTCTTTTGCCACAGCCAGAAAAGAGGTTTCAATGCTAGTGGTAACAGCTGCAGTTTGATTATGTGTCCGTCTAGCTTTTCCTTAGAGTCCTGAGTGTCAGCCAGATTGTTCGGAAATTTTATTATAACAAAGGACAAAGGTTTACAAAAACATGAGGAATAGCTGAAACAAAAATAAGTTAATGATTATAAACTGTTTTATTACAACATGAGAATACTTGGACAATAAGAAAGACAAGCTGAGAACAATAACATTGATCCTGTAAAGGATATGCAACTAACAAAACTCAGAAACAGAATATTTATAGAATGTGTGATTCTGGCATGCACACATCTGGAGCTCTGCTAGTGCTATGGTGTTGGTGCACTGTGCTGTGTTTATCCTGTGTTACATAGGAAGAGACATTCTTTGTCTACCTCTCTCTCTCTCTGTCTCTCCTGTCTCTTTTGCTGTCTCACTGCCTGATTCTGTCTCTTTTGTTCTCTCTCTCTCTCTCTCTCTCTCTCACACACTCTTTCTGTCTTTCGTTCTCTTCACCTAGTTCTGTCTCTCTCACTCTCCCTGTCTGTTCTGAACTGTATGTATCTTCTCTATCTCCCCCTGTCTCTCTTACTCTGATCTTCCTATTTCGCTCTTGCACTCTCTTTCACTCTCTCACACACACTATTGCTCTCTCTCCCTGACACTCTTGATCCCTCAGAGTGTGCATACATTGTTCAAGTGTAACAAGTGTAGCAGTAATCATGTAGCAGACACTGCTGCTGGAGTGTGAAATGTTACACTGTTTCATATTCTACACCAGGGCTTCTCAAACTATTCACATTTTTTTTATTCACTTACCACTCATTTTGATCAAGCATTTTTGTGTGCTTACTGCTAATTTTAATCAGATAACATTTTTCCCTTACCACTTATATTTTTATCAGACATTTTTTATTCACTATTCATTCTTTAAGGGCATTTCCCCAAACCCCTCTATCAATTATAAAAGTAACAGATACTAATACTATGTATAATATTCATTCATTCATTCAGTAGCATGTCCTTTGCAGAACCTCGCTCCCATAACAATTTTTTGGAAAACTGCTTGATCATAAGCAAGATGTTCCGTGTCTGATACACCCATCTGGAGATCATCTGCAACATCCTGCACCCATCTTCTCTTTGGCCTCCCTCTTCCTCTCTTCCCAGACATATACCCCTCCATTATTGTTCTCTCCAGACTGTCGTGACATTTCAAGTGACCAAAATATTTAAATTTTCTTTGTTTTATCATCTTTAATATTCAACTCTTGAAGTATGGATGCATTTGTTTTATAAACAAATAAAATATGCACATATGTCTTCTTCTTCTTCCCTTTATCCCCTCTGGGGAATATTCCCTCAACCATCCCTCATCAAACCGTCCATCTGTTGCTATATCCTGCAGCTTCCTCAATGTCCTCCCAATATTATTCATCTCTGTCTGTATTTCTCTTCTCTAAGTGTTTTTAGTCTCCTGCTATTTAGTTTCCCTTGTGTGTTCCAAACAAGAGTGTCTAATTATATTGTTCTCAGGTTTTCCTATCTATCTATCTTCTCCAGTGTCTTTTCCTCACTTCTTGGTCCGATGGAATTTGTTTAGCACTAAAAGAATTACAAGAATAAAATGAGATATGTTGGTGATTCTGTCATACCATTTTATTCCCACTATTTAAATCAGGTATCAGTTAGTGAATGTTTATATTTATTATTAACTGATTCTCTGCCGCAGGCCGATAGGTCGGTTCCATGGAATGATTTTGACACCCGCGAATCGATAGGTATAGATATAGATAGTGCGTTATTTGTTGAAGTTCTCTTATTTTTTCCGCAATTTCAATTAAAATATTTCACTTCCGCCAGTGTGAAACACGTCGCTAGGATCCATTTTGATGATCCATGTGTGATAGAAAACTAGTGTTTAAAGTGGTTTGTTTTGATTATTTGAGAAATGTCAACGCCTTCTAGTTTGCGACCACGTAGATTTTCATCAAATTAGAGTTTGAAACAAATTTAGATTATAGTTATTCTGATTTAAGGACTTTGTGATAGATTCTACAACTAATACCACTTGCAGTAGTCAGTAGTCAGATAGAATATTTAGTAGTAATTGAAAACAACACTAAAATCGAAAGTTCGTAATAATATGTCATAATATTATGGCACATGTCGAATTATGAATGCGCTAATGGGCCACATTTATGCCCCTAAATTTGTTTTGCCTATCACAAAGTATTTAAGGAGTATTTAAATAATTAAATTTAAAGAATAATAATTATAACTAAATATAAAATAGTGTTTATATTGTTTCTCAGTACAATCTGCCTGGTGTGTTCTGGACATTTTCCATTTTGTGTGAAAATTATGTGCTTCAAAATATTATGTTTTAATTGTGTTTTATTGGTATTATGGAGCAGTTCTTGTGATATTATTGAACAAAAGTGGTGTATTTAACATTATTCTGTAAATTTAACTGGATTAGCTGCAGCAGATATAAAATAATGCCTTGGTAAATGGAAATTTGTCATAACTGTCACCCCTTTAATTTAAATTGTTATTACTAAACCTCTTATTATTGTCATAATATTTCTAACCTATCAATTAATTATTAACACTGTCGTGATATCTCCTTTAATTTGATATATCATGCAAATTTTAACCATTTTCATAACATTATTGTCACACACCCCTTCTTCCCATTTTCTGCCACAAATTTTTGTTTGGTAGGACACTTTTCTGCTTGGTAGGCAATCAGTTAATTCTTTTAGGTATTCTCCATGTTTCTGACTCACACAGCAGTACTTATTTAACATTGGAGTTAAACATTTTCAGTTTGGTGCTAAGTTAACTTCACTGACTTCCACATGTATTTTTCACGCAGCCCATCCTTGAGAAGATTTGTACCACTGCATAATGAATATATATGCCAAGAATAACTGATATTATATTGATAAAGAATAAACACTGAGTGTCTCCTTGGTATGTATCTGCCTGTCAGAGGGCATGGGGAAGTCCTGGGTTTAAACACTGGCCTTGGCTTGGTCAATCAAGACACTATGAGAGGCAGTGAGTGAAAGAGAGAGTAGAGAGAGAGAGAGAGAGAGAGAGAGAGAGAGAGAGACACACACTCACACTCTCTCACACACACACACACACACACACACACACACAAAGAGAGACATATAAAGAGACACAGAGAGACACAGACACATAAATTATATGAAGATATCAGTGTATTTGCATGTGCATGGATTATTTTTATCTATAATTGAATATACAATATGAAAATCAACAAGACAAAGAAAAATCTTAAAATATCAAAATCTGACTGTAAGTTGACAGTTTCATATCATATCACTTACTTTTCCCATATTACCATCTTTTAATAACTGCAATATTTTTTTTTCCGCACATCCTTTACAGGACATTGCAGTCAACACCAGCATTTTTCAGCTGCTGTTGATGTCTTGGCAAGATAACGCTCAGTAGTTTGCCATTGCTTTTTGAGCGACCGGCTCACATACCCCTGTAAGTAACCAACACGACACGATCCGCTCCCGAATCTCGCGCAGCTGCCTTACCTACATGAATATACAGGATTACGGAGAAAGTTGTTAACCTCTAAGCCAGGGAGACTGGCACTGCAATATTTACACAATCAAAACTATACTTTAGTAGGGTAGCGGGTAGATCGAGGGGAACAGACCAAGGGGAAGACCTAGAAGCAAGTACCTGGATGGCTTGGCCTTGTGGCATGGTCGAGACAGAAACACGGAGCTGATCCACGACTCTGGTGATCGAGTGAGATGGCAGAACATGACCGCCCACGCTTACCGGCATGGCACATGATGGATGGATATTTAGTTAGGCCGGTCTCCATGGCTAAGGACTTACGGACGTGATTCGTAATCGCGTTTGAAACACAGCTGAACCACTGAACGTAAACTTGCCATGACATCGAAAAAAAATATGCTGGTGTTGACAGCGGTGTTCTGTAAATAGGATATTCTTCTTCTTCTTCTTCTTCTTCTTCTTCTTCTTCTTCTTCTTCTTCTTCTTCTTCTTCTTCTTCAGCGTTCCGAGCCATTGAGGTTCTTTGCTGCAGATACAATCCATCTCAATTCATCTCTCTGGTTGACCTTCTCTTGCCAGTCGTTGATTCCAAGTGCTTGTAGGTCTGTATATATATTATCTCTCCACCATCTTCTTGGTCTACCTCGAGGTCTACGGTCATTTATTTCCTGAGTGTAAGCGAGTTTTGTTTCCCTATTATCTTCCATTCTTTCTATATGTCCCAGCCATTGTAGTCTATTAGCCTTCATGATACTAGGGATTAGCGGGGACTTAAACAGATCACAAATGTCTTTGTTACTTCTTCTTTTCCACTCTCCACTTTGTGTATCCCTAATGGGTCCAAAGATGCGTCTTAAAACCTTGTAAATAGGATATGCAAAAAAAATATATTTAGTTAAAAATAAACACCACATTCATTTATCTTTAAACTGCCTTTCCATATTTAGAGCCTATGAGTTAAAGTACCACATATTTTATTTCATTCTGCATTGCCTATTTTGTATTTAAGATGGTTCCATTATACGATGCCTTAATGTAGTTGTGTAGTCCCAAAGCAGTTTGCTGGTATAGGGTCTGCGATGTGATGAGCACCATCACATTTTATAGGCTTGCATGCATGTATGTGATGTGAGAGCACCATCACATTTTGTAGGCTTGCATGCATGTCTGTGATGTGATGGCACCATCACATTTTGTAGGCTTGCATGCATGTCTGTGATGTGATGGCACCATCACATTTTGTAGGCTTGCATGCATGTCTGTGATGTGATGGCACCATCACATTTTGTAGGCTTGCATGCATGGAGGAATATGTGGTAAATCCTTCCCTCACTTTGGCAGATGATGAGCCCAGGAATCTAACCCCTGTCCGCCCATGTTTGTGACATTACCAGCACAATTCGATATCTATGTAGTTACTTTAGAATTGTTTCTAAATTTTGTGTCTTGCTTGTTGTTGTTTGCAGATGAAGCCCTGTCACAGATATTCTTGGTATTTTTTAACTGTAATTTTATAAAGCTAAACTATAATTCGAGCCTTCCAAGTGTTTAAAATGGTATGTCCTTTGCCTGGGGGAAGGGTAACGAGCAAGATTCACAACCTCACATACCACGTTCAAAATCAGCTGCAAGCGATTTGGAAGCATACAACCTTGTATTTATTTTCAACAATGGGATGAGCATAGGCCGTTTAGAAAAATGCTGAACACAAATTCTTCTAGTAAATCACAAACAGCCAAACAATACTGGGGTTGATTGCGACATTCTGTTAAGGACATGCAACTAACTTTTTTCATTAAAATATATTTAAAATTGATAAAACTACAGTTTTAATTGTAGTCACATCAATAGCTGAAAAATGTTAACATAATTCTGCCATGGTGTGTTTTTGAGTCTAGTAGCTAATGAGTTAATTAACTTTTTGACACATAAAGATCTATTATTAATATGGTCTCTGAAGTAGTGAGTCATATTGATTCACCAACTCCCACACCCCGCCTCACACATTTAATATGCATGGTCTTAAACAAGCCAGGCTTACTCTTTATTATGGATTTCAATGTCAACAATCAGCAGCTGGGACTGTGGTTATACAAGTGTGTTGTTTCTGGCTTTTAAATGCAACCTTTGTTTCTGTGGCCAGGCACATTAGGTCAAGGTTGGCAGTGTTACCAACCAAATGTGCAGGGGGAATCCTGAGCTATAACAGTGAATCATGGACAATGAATAGATTAGTTATAAACCGTTTACATGCTGCACATATGTGCTTCTATAGAATGAAAGTGAATCATGGACAAAATGAATAGATTAGTTATAAACCGTTTACATGCTGCACATATGTGCTTCTATAGAATGAAAGTGAATCATGGACAATCAACAGATTAGTTATAAACCGTTTACATGCTGCACATATGTGCTTCTATAGAATGAAAGTGAATCATGGACAATCAACAGATTAGTTATAAACCGTTTACATGCTGCACATATGTGCTTCTATAGAATGAAAGTGAATCATGGACAATCAACAGATTAGTTAGAAACTGCTTACATGCTGCAAATATGTGCTTCTATAGAATGAAAGTGAATCATGTACAATCAATAGATAGGTAAGAATTATTTTCAAGAAAATTTAGAACATCATATACAGATAACTGAACAATATATACAGATAAATTAATGGTAATAAAGAGTCTAGAAAGAAACTAACTAACCAACTGAACAAGTTACTTGTATCAGGAGTAGACAATCCACATTCTTTGAATATATCTTAAGAAGGGGTAAGCTGGAAAATTCCTTGACAAAAGTCATATTGAAAAGTAACAGAGACAGGGAAAGACCTAGAAAGAAGATGCTAAATAGCTCAGCATCATGCCATGCAGCAATGTCTGTATTGGAAATGATTGACACATGCATAACAGGAGGCTAGGGACACACATGATGACCACCCCATGTAACTTGGAATGGGAGATCAATACAAGTGCAACTTGAAAGACACTCGGCTGTTTCAGCTAAAATCCGTACCAATTAATAAAACACAGGAAATGGTAGACAGTCAGTCAGTCAGCCAGCCAGCCAGCCAGCCAGCAAGCCAGTCTGTCAGTCGACAGATCATCCTCATTGCACATCGAACCTTTCAGTCCATAAGTGCTCGGATCCCCTCCTCAGGAAATCCCGCAGCGTGTAGCGGCTAACGACACCAGTTCTGTGTTGGTTTATCAATCTTCTTTGGCTTCCTGGTAGTGTTCTTGTTTGGCCACACCTATTTTAATTTGCTGTTCTCGCAGTCTGACCATGGTTGTAGATTCACAGTCATCACTTGGTTCTCGCAAAAGTCTTACTTCTCGTAGAGCATTCAGAATGTCAGCCTGGTCCATGGCGCGTCCGCCCTCCACAGTAGCCTTACCTGTTAGCTTGTCAGCCCGCTCATTTTCTTGTACTCCCGCATGCTCTGGCACGAAGATGAAACTAATCTTTGCCAGCCGAGACCGCTCCAGAGACAGCAACCACTCTCTTCGGATCGACCCCTCCTCTATCCTCTTGATCATGTTCATTGAGTCGCTAAGGAAACAAGCCCTAGTGAATGTCTGTGTCTCGAGCCATGTTATTGCTTTACTTACTGCCATGACTTCCATGGTCAGGCTACTTGTGGTTTCAGTGAAAGCACCAGAGTCCTCCTTCACAATTCTCCCTCCGGCCTGAACTGTAAAGGCCCTTGAGCTTCTCACATGTCGGACGACCGAACCATCTGTGTAGATGATAGCATCACCGTCTAAAAATTTTTGAATATCAACGCTTGTACTTGGTAATATGGTAGACTGTTAACACTGAGTAATGAATATGTTAGGTTGGTTAGTAATAATTACATATGGTCTGTGTGTTAATGGGACCCAGGGGGGAGCAAAGAATATTAAGACTGTAGCCTACTAGGCATGTCATAAAAGGCGACTGAGGAGGGTTATGCCTGTGTGTTAACAGGTCCTTAAGGGCAGAAAAGAAAAGTATCACATTGTAATCAAACATACATGAAATCAGAGGCAATGAAGGAGGGTTGGTCATGGGGTACCTACCTACCTGCCTGCCTAGCTACCTACCTACCTACACACATATACACAGACAGACACATACACATAGAGACATACACATACAAACGGACAGACAGACACTTACACACAAATGTACATATATGCACACAAACATACACGTACACATGCATACACACACAATCAAACACCCACACAATCACACACCTCTTATAGGTATGATGCAATGAGGAAAAAGTCGCAAGAGGTGCGGACTATCGACTTACTTCCTTTAACCTAGAAAACCCTCCATAATTTGCAACCGGAATGTTAGAACTATGTGTGAATTAGGAAAGACACCATAGGTGGCAGAAGAAATTAAATGAGGTGAAAACTAGAACAGAAATTAATAATATCAGGAGGATACACAAGAAGAAGATGAAGAAGAAGAAAATATTCAATTTCATACTGACCACATCGCTGCTATGTGCAGTTTCGTCTCTGTAAAGATGACATTACTAGCTCACATACTCATAAACCGAAGTCACCTAAACATTTTCAACCTTCTTAAAATCTTGTTTTAGCCAGCTCCATGGGAAAAGGACACAGTTTGTGAGCCCGCATACCCGCGATAGAAATACAGCTGCAGTCGATTTAGCAGCAAGCCACCTTGTGTTGGCTTTTTACGAAATGATATGGGTGCAAACTGCTGAACGAAAACTTGCCAAGATATCACAACAGCAAAATATGCTGGTGTTGACTGTGACAACCTGTAAAGGATATGCAACTAACTTTTTTTAACATCTTGTTCGCATTGTACGCAGAGCAGCTGTTTTCTACTATAACCTAACTTTGGGTAAATGAAGTCAAACTTGTACATAAAATGTAACAAAAAGGATCAATTGAAAACCTGTGGAGAAACAAACACAACAAACACTACACATTTTACCTCACAAGCAAGATATCTTCACATCCACTATGGTCTTGATACAACCAGCATTTAAATTCCACAACTTCTTTAGGAAGAAGCTGCATTAACCACGGTAATTCCAGCTCCAATAGCGTATACTAAAGTTGCAAAGTTTTTGGAAACATGCCTGAAACCAGTTTTTGACACCTCTGTCAGTTACATTTAACACTTTTATAAAAACCATGCTGGAGGGTAAGGTTGAAGGCAAGCGAGAAAGACAATACATAATCAGATTTCTACTGGTTCCATTAGTACTGGGACTCTTTGCTGACTATTGAAGATGATGACAGAGCACATATGGGAATGTCACAGGTGATGTGATGTCGGTTCTTGACTCAACTCAACTCAAGCAAAGTTAATGTCTCAGAGGTTGACTTCTTGAGCAAACCACACAGTCTGACATTTGTACAGTCTTCAACTGGGGACATTTTCAACACAGATTATGCCATTTAAGTCCACTCTAAACAAGCTTTAGTCATTTTATTTTGACAATAAATGAGGATAACTTCTTGCAATCTTGCTTTTTTGTTGTTGTCAAGGCTACTACCATCTGATAAAACTATAAATTTTTTTTTGTTCGCATATCCTTTACAGAACATCACCGTCAACATGAGCATCTTTCAGCTGATTGTTCATTTCTTGGCAAGATTACGCTCAGTAGTTTGCCATTGCTTTCTGAGCGACAGGTTCACATACCCCATAGGTTACTGACGCGGTTAGAACCGCCACCGATTCTAGCACATCACGTTCCTCATGAGAGTATGCAGGATTACGGAGAAAGTCACTAACCCCTGAGCCAGGGAGACCAGCCAAACTATAAATTCCTAGATAAAATCAATTATACAAACAGGAATCACCTATTCTCGGACACTTTTAAGGCTGATGTATATATATATATATATAGCAGGTGTGTTTGCACAGTTGATAGGAAAATGTGCTTTTAATGTCATAAGCACAGTCGGACGAGGGTTAAACGCCTGGGCTCATTGCCTGCTAAGTGAGGAAAAGATTGGCCATATATTCCTCCGTGCATTCAGGTCTACAAAATGTGATGATGGCCCTATCACATCAATCACAGACACATAGCAGGAAACTGGGGAAATTGAATCTTTTTTACATGCGCACATGCACGCACACACAGATGCACGCACGCATGCACGCACGCACGCACATACACACCGGCTTTCTGTGGTGAAGTGGTTGAGCCACCGCCCTCGTGCTCGGAAGTTATGAATTCATTTCCAGACTCCGTCATCTGGTTCACGAGTGCAATTTACTTGAAAACTACTGGGAGTCATGTTCTGAGCGATGCTTCGATAGACCGCTCTGTGGAAAGACTTCAAGCCAAACGGGATCACACTCGGAGCAATGAAGTCAATCCTCTTATCTTTAAACCCCCATTTCTAAAAACACACACACACATATAAAAAGGGTCAATTTCACTAACCTAACAACACTGGCAACAACTACACTGACTCACACAAGTGGTTGCCCAAATTTTATTATAAGAAATTGTAACAAATGATCTGTCAATCATACAGTACTAATAGAAGCATGAGACAGACTGTCAAATTTTTAAGAGATTTAAATATGATTATCCGAGAGCAAACAGAGATGCAATTTTAATAATGATTAATACCTGCCAATATTCTGAAACAGTTTGAGATGTCAACGCCATACTGAAAATCCATTCCAACCTATTACTTGTTTCACTACAGGGCTAAATATTCCATTGTCTTTCTTGACACAAAACTAATAGAAGAACTTCAAGCAAAGGATCAATGAATGATATTCCATTGTTAGTTTTTTTTTTTTTTTTAAATCCTTTTCTCCCAATGTATTGTTTTAGCTACACATGCAGGCTAAAATACAGACACCATTTACGTATCAATAATGAAATGAAGCAGAAAACAGATAAATCAATGGAACATAAATTGAACTACGAATCAATGTCTCAGCAGGTGTCCGGACAATTCAAATGATCACTCCAGGGGTTAGCCTTTTGTGTTTATGTGACGTCTGGTTAAAAATCTGGTCACAGAGATCTTTAATGTGTTTTAAATTATGTACATGACTTTGCTCTGAACTGGAAAAATAAAAGGAAATGTAGAAGTGAGCTGGTTCTCACTTCATAATGGGATGAACTAGGGTATGTAATATTCTTAGTATGTGAAACCTGTTACTAGATCCTTTCATAAATTAATTATGTTATTATTTATGATACCAGCAATGTTGAAAATCTGACAAAATATTACAAATAGATTTAACTAAGTTTTTACACCAATTCTAAGTGGAGATTTTGTAAATAAATGGTTAACAATTTTTAAAAGAACACGATTCACATTTAAATAAAAACGCTGAGCCAAAAACTGACAGTACTTGGTATTTTCTCATGCGTGTTCCGTCCTCATCTTCAACAACCAGTGAAGAGCCCCAGTACTAATGGTACCAGTTGCAGTCTGATTATGTGTTCGTCTGGCCTCAACCTGGAGTACTGCATGTCAGCCAGAGCCTTTAGTCACTCTTTTGCACCTCTCTCCAGGCAATGATGGTGTATCTGTTCTTCCACACATGATCTCGAAGGGGCCTGATCACACCTGCCTGCCTTATCCTGTTCCAATACCCAACCTAGTTGTGCAGTTCCAGTCAATGTGTTGACCTACTCATTTCCCAACACACCAGAATGCCCTGGGGAAAAGATCCAATGGGTGTTCTCTATCTATTGATTTTTTAACTGAACTGCAGAAAGCATACCTGTCCTCACCTTGCTCAACATGCTCTGTGAGTCCATTACAATCACCAACATGAATAAAAACAATACAGTTGCAAAAATAACACATTGGATGTGTGACATGAAAGCACTCGGAAGCTCCCAACATATGTACTCTTTCCTGTTTTTTTTTGTTACTTTACCATAAAGTGGTCGCCGGTTTCCATGGCAAAGGTGTTATGGACGCAGTTCATAATTCCGCTTACCTGCGTTCGAAACACAGCTGCAACCAATTAGGCAGCAGACCGTGTCACTCTGGGTTTTAACATGATGGTATGGGAGCCGGCCGTCCAGAAAGCAATGGCAAACAACTGAACGTAAACTTGCCAAGACATCAAGAACAGCAGTGCTGGTGTTGACAGTGATGTCCTGTAAATAGGATATGCAGAACCCGGGAAGGTTAACCCGGTCAACAAATGCCTGCAGAAGTCAGATGTGTCGGCCTAACGGCGCAAGAACGCAGCTCTGCTGTAAACAGGCACAACGCAATCATGTCCGAAAAAAAACTCCGGATGAACGAAGAAGAAGGATATGCAGAAAAAAAAAATTACATAAAGTGGTCACTCTAGTGCACTTTTATACTGAAAATAATTCATGAAAATATAGAAGTGCAATCTGAGTTAAAGCAACAGAGTTCAAAATATAACATAACAGAACACGTTAATAAACTGACTCATCTATGTCAAACAGTAATGGAAGGTGACTAATATAAGATACATAGCAGAATTAGAACTGAGATGAGAAGGAGGGCATTTAGAGAAAAACAAAAGGAATCCTAACGTCAAAGAATAATTAAATTGGTCTACAGACAAAATCCTCCTGTGTGTACATCTGGTCAGTCACAAATATATGGTCTTGACACTGGACAATAAACAAATGTAATTAAAAGCTGCATCAAAGCATCTGAGTCATGACTTAATGAAGTAGGGCTGGTCAGTTCCAGTCCATGTATCTTTCCCTCACAGTTGAGTTGAGTTGAGCTACAACAACAACAACAACAACAACAAAACTTTATTTTGAAAGGGTGAAGAATTGGGCACGCAGGCCCGTCTAACATTCTGCCCTTTTATCACTCTCTTTCATACATTATACCATTCACACATCATTCAAGGCTAACTGAAAACAGCAACAATATAAAATATATGCATTATAAAGGCATGTGGAAAAAATTAAAAATAAATACTACACGACTCAGTAATAGTAATAACTGGTGTGGTATTTATTAGCTACGTGGAATATACTGGACTACCAAAAGGGGACTGGCTGTTATACTAGGGTTTTATTATATTATTACTTCTATTATTAAGGGGGAAGGTAATCCGTACTGAGATAGTGTTCAAATAATTTGCGATTATATGTATAGGGATTGATGATGTCTTTTATTTCATGTGGAAGATTGTTCCACAGCTGAGCTGCAGAGTACGTTAAGCTTGTTTTGAATAAGTCTATCCTAGGCTTCGGAAGGTGTAATAATATTTAATCGTTTACTGTGTCTAGCATTATATTCAAACAATGGCCAAAGGTAGTTTGGGGCATTCCGATGTAGGATTTTGTGAATTAGTTTGGCCTTATTGAAAAGCAGACGTTTGCGGAGTGGTAGTAACTGAAGGCGTTTATGCAGGCTAGGATTTTCAGTTAAATGTTTGCTATAAATTAATCTCATGGCCCGTTTCTGGAGTGAGTAAAGTCGCTTGGTGCTTGAATTGGAACAACCGTCCCAGATTGTAGAGCAGTAGTCAAAATGTGTCTGTAAGTGTGACGTATAGAATATTTTCCTTGTGTCCTCATCAAGGAAATTTTTAATTTTGGAGAGTTGGTAGACTTTTTTCGCTGTTTGTTTAGTGAGCGCTTGAACGTGAGGATTAAAGGTTAGGTTTCTATCAATGATGAGGACCTAATGTTTTGTGCTCAGTTACACTTTCTACTGGCATGTTATCGATGTGAAGTTGAAGTGATCTGTGTGAATTTAGAGTCTGAAGTCTTTGTCTTGTTGTTAATAACATAGATTTTGTTTTAGTGATGTTAATTTGCATACGGTTCGCATAGCTCCACCTAACTACATTATTTAATTCTTGTTGCAAAGACGATTCCAGCAAATTACTGCTTTCAGCGTTTGTATACACTGTACAGTCGTCTGCAAATAGATCGCAGGACGACGAAAGATGCAAAGGTAGATCATTAATATATATGGCGAATAATAGAGGGCCAAGAATAGAGCCTTGCGGTACTCCAGTATTGAAGGTAGTGGTTTGGGACAGAGATTTATTGTATGATACTACTTGCTTTCTGTTTGACAGAAAAGATGTTATTAGCGTCACAACATTAGGGCCAATTTTCATTGTCTCTAGTTTTTTAATTAAAATGGCATGGTCTATCATATCAAATGCTTTTCTGAAATCGATAAACACAGCTCCACATAGATTGTTGTTATTTATATTATGGTGCCAATTTTCTATCATGTTTGTTAGGGCCGTATGGCAAGAATATTTTGGTCGAAATCCTGATTGACTGTCAACTATAAGCTTGTTGCTATCTAAATACTGTAATGTTACCTTATGGATGTGTTTTTCTAGTGGTTTAGATAGTGATGATAGTAAAGAAATGGGTCTATAATTGTTCGGGAGACCCTTGTCCAATGAACCAGATTTAAGGAGAGGATACACTTTAGCGATTTTGAGAGCTGATGGAAAGTGACCTTTGGTGATACACTGATTATATACATAGGTTAGTGATACACAGATCACTGGCGCAGCACAGCGGAGAATCCGACTGCTGATTCCATCTAACCCAGATGAGTTTGTGTTTTTTAGTTTACTGAGGTAAATGAGTACTTCAGTGACTGTCATTAGCGGTATGTCAGAAAGGATATCTCGGGGGCATCTAGTCTGGCAAAACGATGACAGTAAAGATAAGTTGCAAGGAGAATTTGGTATTGTAGCCTTCAACTGATCTATGTCATTCTGAAAAAAGTTACTGAATTGGTCGCATGAAATAGGATTTGATGGTGATGAATTTGAGTAGTTATGCTTGTTTGTCAAGGTGTTAATTGCCTTCCATATGTCCTTACTATTTGTTTTATCCATGACTAAGTTCTTAAAGTAATTTTTCTTTTCTTTTCGTATGGTATATTGAACTTTGTTTCTAAGAGTACGGTATGTGCTGAGATCCCGCTTTTTATGTGCCTTATCTCTGTCTCTCATAATTTCAAGAATTTCCTGGGTGATCCAAGGTGGTTTGACGTGATGTTTTACTCGAACTTCCTTGATTGGCACATGTCTATCAAACACATCAATAAAGATCTTCATCCAGGATTCCAAAGCATCATCTGGGTCTGGAAGCTGATAAACATTGTTTAGGGGTGAACTGAGCAAGTCCTGTAAAAATGCGTTTTGGTTGAAATTTTTGTAGCTTCTGTATTTTACAGTTATGTGTTTATGTTTAGGAGTTTTAATTCCTTTTTTAGACCATGTGCAGCATATTGGGTAGTGATCGCTCATTGCACAATTGGGCACGGTGTATTCTATGATGTTGTCCGAGCAAGTTACATAAATGTGATCTATAAGTGTTGAAGATGAGTTTGTTACTCTAGTATCTTGTTTTACTATTTGTTGGAAGTTGTATGATGCAATTATATTTCCCCAGATTATATGGGATTTGTTGGTGTCAATGTTAAAGTCTCCGAGTAGTATAATTTCCTTCCCGGAAGCGAAAACCACATCCATCATGGTAGTGAAGTTTTCGTACCAAACGTATCCAGCCCTGGGATTTCGATAGAGGTAGCCAATTATCAGGGGTGTGATGTTTCGAAGTTTTAACTCCAACCAAATACATTCTATTTCGGAAGTTTCAAAGTCTAGCCTACGGTGAACATTTAGTAGATTAGAAACATAGGCTACTATGCCTGTCTCTTGTTTCCTACAGGGATCTCTTCTAAACACTTTGTACCCTTTAATAGAGATGTCCTCATCTGAAATGTTTTCATTTAGTCTACTTTCGCTAAGGCCGAATACATGGAAATTTTGATTAAGAATAGAAGATAACTCTGGCAGCTTGTTGAATAAGTTACATATGTTTAAGTGTCCAAAATGTATTCCTGATTTATTGAGCCAATGTTGCCACTGCTCAGACATTTCACCCAAGAAGTAAGTGTAAATTAGTCAAAATTAGGTAAAAATACAAGATCATAAAAATACACAATTACATTAATTTGCAAAATACCAGTAATAGAAATCGATATGTAAATTACAATATTATAACGATATAACTAATGAGACCAACAAGTATCGTGCAAATACAGAACAAAAAGAATTAAAGCGTATGAACATACAATTACGTAGCTCGAACTACTTCGCAAGCTATGTAACCAGCTGCTATCAGAAAGAATGAATAAATGACTATACAAGTCAATGTTCCTGTTTAAAGTTGGGTATCCCACACGGGAGATAAAACTCTAAATAGTAAGCAGTTAAAGTTCAAGGAGGAAGCTCTTTTTCTGGTATATTGCGTATAGGGCTCAGTGTTTAATACATATCCTATCTTACAGGTCTGTATTGTAGAGACATCATAAAAGCTTGATTCAGTGCGGCCGGACTAAATTGCATCAAGTGTAGCAGTTCTGGATTCCAATGATGCGGAACCTGTTGTTGTCTGATATGTGACCCATTTTTGGCGTAGAGTTCTGGACCCCAATGATGCGGAACTTCCTGCTGTCTGCTAGGTGGCCCATTTGTGGCGTGAGGGGGATGTGTCACAGTGGTATTACTGCCGTGTGTGTGTGCCGATATTTGCAACGCAGGCTCCTTGCAGGGGAGGGCAGGAAAACTATTGTGGTAGTTATCTCCTTCCCGTGCTAAGATGGGGGTAGGAAGGATGGGTTGGTTTATTCTTGGTAGCATGTGTGATTCTTGAGTGGCCGGAGGTCGGGGGTCAGATGTCAGCAGACGTTTACCTGGTGAAATGGGGGAGTTTCGGCTGGCCTGGGTTGGCCTAGGTTCTTCAGAATTTATCATTTGTGTGTTGGTCAGGTTTTTTGCCCTTTCAGGATATTTAATGTTCTTTGCAAGAAGACTAGTTCCTAATGTTGTTGTGTGTATTTGGTCTCTATACAATCGTTTCCTTGGTGCTCCTGTCTGTGATGTGAAGAAGGGTGTGTTGTTGATAAAGTGTACACGATACCGATTGCAAAAAGTTTCTAGGGTGTTATTGTTTATGTCGGCCAATCGACGTTGAGAGCCATAACTTGGTGGTATGATGGAGGAGAAAAAAACTGTAGAATTTGGGAAAGTGTAACGTAGTAAGTCAAGTAGTGTTCTTAACTGAGAAATTGTTATACTTTGGTTTTTCATAGTGTCTTGTATTCCTGTATGAATCGTTGTTTTTCTAATGGCTGTATTAACCTCCAGTTTACGTATACTGTTTGTTAGTCTTTCTACTCCTGCACCTGGAAGCTGAATTGTTGCGGCTTTGTCGGTGTCTGATATGGACATGCGGTCGCTGTAAATTCCTCCAATCAAAGAGTCGCCAATTATCAAGTGGGTGCAGTCAGCCGGTGTTTTCTGTGTATGTTGGGTTCTGACACGTCTTGCACGCTGTTTCTGCCATTGGTGACAATCCAGCTGTAGTCTGTCTTCTTGCATATTATCAGATGTTTCTTGAATGTGGGCGTATTCTCTTGGCAATGCTCTGTCGTCCAGGCTGTTGTTTGATAGTTGCTCTTGTAATGCTTCAAATCTATTGCTGACCTTTACTTCGATAGGATATGTTGAGTGCTGTCGAGCAACATTTTCTATTTGCTGATGTGTTTTGGTTGACTGAGTAATTGACGCGCCTACGACTGGTTCTGTTACTTCTAGACTATCTGCGTGTGCTGCCAGGTCAGTAGTGGGCGAGCGTTGTAACGTCTCAACGGTGTGTTTTAGTTTCACATTTTCTTCTCTCAGGAGAGTCACCTCTGACTTGAGGTTGTTATAGTCACTAATGATCGTGGCGATCTTGTTTGTGTTGTCAGAGGCGGCATCAAAAAGTACTTTCAGGTCTGACTCTAACTTTTTAATATGCTGCTGACAGACGCACGAGTGTTGGTTAGTAGCTGGTCTATCATCTAGTACCGATGGTGCAACCTCTATTTGATTTGAATTTATTTCATTTGGTTGTATACTGTCTTCTACACACTTACTCATCGGGTACTCAATGGCTAGCAACACTGGTCGGTTAGAAGTTTCATTCATGTTGTTGCTGTGCTGAGTCATGGTTTGTTGGACTATGGTGTCATTATGGCCTGATGCTGTAATGGCTACAGCTTCAGATTGTGTAGGTTCGCCAGCCACTAGCATGCTGAGATCGGCAGGTGTGTTTAGTGAGTCACCTATTAATTTCTGTGCTGTCTGTTGAATTTCGACGAAATGAGTCGAGAGCCACTCAGACATGACGTCAACTGCCCCCTGGGCAAGCAAACTGTTCTTTGAGTTGTAGAGATGCAAAGTGTGTAACGAAGCTGATACTTTGATTTCGACTTGAGCGCCGTGTCGGTCCACCCTGTACTCAACTTGGTCGCCCTGATAATGTTTGATCAGGCATGTTCGAAATGCCTCATAATGCAGAGTATTATTGAAAGTAATGGAAATGCATTTCCCGTCGTTCATACGCTTGACAGACAGTGATGGAGAGCCAAAGCAATTCTTTAATTTGCTTTTCACTGCTTTCTCTTTGTTTAGTGCGTAGTTCTTAGTTCTGGTAGATCTTATTCTTAACCCACATCGCCCACGTTCTGCAGCTACCTCCAGTCCAGAAGCTTCCCCCTGTTCAAGCATGACTACATAGTATTGTATTTTCGCCCGCAGGTACACATTTTAGCAGCGCCCGCACTCGGTTTAAATTCCAGTGTTGTGATTGGCTAGTTCAAGCTATCACTGACGCTTCTCCGTTTCGTGAATAGTTTATCCATAGTATTGAATACAACATTATTAGCATTTATATCCAACACTGCACATTTAGCAACCTTAACACAATTTCACAAGTTGAACGGCATTGTTGTGATCACAATCATATAAAATCCATTGCGCTCTAATGAAGATAGACAGAAAAAATAATCCAAAAGGAGGAGAGCACACAAACACGTCTGTACCTCCCGGTACCAGGTGTAGGCTAAGAACTGACATCACTGCAATTGGGACTTTCCCCATATGCGCACCGTCCCCTCATTCAACAGCCAACGAAGAGTCATACTACTCATCATTCCACCCGCTATCTGATTTAAAGCTCTCCTGGTCTTCCCTCTCAGTTTTGATATTGAACACCTGCCGATCACCTGTAATCTCATTCTTTCCACATGAAGGTTCTCAATCTGTTCACCCGTCTTCTCCACCTGGTCCCATAGGTGCACTACCACCTCTCCCTTGTCCATAGGTAACCTACCACCAAGAGGTGCATTCCCTGTCAGCTTATCAGTCTGTTCATTCCCCCCACACTCCCGCATGGCCAGGGCAAAAAATCTATACAATTCTCACTAATCTGTGACCTCTGAAGCAAGGACAGCCATTCCACACAAAACATTCCTTCCTCCACCTTACTAAGCATACTGCTCGAGTCTATACAGAATTTCAATATGTGTTGCAGTGATAACACAGACAACTACCAGAATATTCTGACAGTGTCTGGTGCCCAGACAATTCTGACAAAGTGTCTCGTGTAGAGACAATTCTGACAAAGTGTCTTGTGTAGAGACAATTCTGACAAAGTGTCTGGTATAGAGACAATTCTGACAAAGTGTCTGGTGTAGAGACAATTCTGACAAAGTGTCTTGTGTAGAGACAATTCTGACAAAGTGTCTTGTGTAGAGACAATTCTGACAAAGTGTCTGGTGTAGAGACAATTCTGACAAAGTGTCTGGTGTAGAGACAATTCTGACAAAGTGTCTTGTGTAGAGACAATTCTGACAAAGTGTCTCGTGTAGAGACAATTCTGACAAAGTGTCTTGTGTAGAGACAATTCTGACAAAGTGTCTGGCGTAGAGACAATTCTGACAAAGTGTCTGGTGTAGAGACAATTCTGACAAAGTGTCTGGTGTAGAGACAATTCTGACAAAGTGTCTGGTGTAGAGACAATTCTGACAAAGTGTCTGGTGTAGAGACAATTCTGACAAAGTGTCTGGTGTAGAGACAATTCTGACAAAGTGTCTTGTGTAGAGACAATTCTGACAAAGTGTCTTGTGTAGAGACAATTCTGACAAAGTGTCTGGTGTAGAGACAATTCTGACAAAGTGTCTGGTGTAGAGACAATTCTGACAAAGTGTCTGGTGTAGAGACAATTCTGACAAAGTGTCTGGTGTAGAGACAATTCTGACAAAGTGTCTGGTGTAGAGACAATTCTGACAAAGTGTCTGGTGTAGAGACAATTCTGACAAAGTGTCTGGTGTAGAGACAATTCTGACAAAGTGTCTGGTGTAGAGACAATTCTGACAAAGTGTCTTGTGTAGAGACAATTCTGACAAAGTGTCTGGTGTAGAGACAATTCTGACAAAGTGTCTGGTGTAGAGACAATTCTGACAAAGTGTCTTGTGTAGAGACAATTCTGACAAAGTGTCTGGTGTAGAGACAATTCTGACAAAGTGTCTGGTGTAGAGACAATTCTGACAAAGTGTCTGGTGTAGAGACAATTCTGACAAAGTGTCTGGTGTAGAGACAATTCTGACAAAGTGTCTCGTGTAGAGACAATTCTGACAAAGTGTCTGGTGTAGAGACAATTCTGACAAAGTGTCTGGTGTAGAGACAATTCTGACAAAGTGTCTTGTGTAGAGACAATTCTGACAAAGTGTCTGGTGTAGAGACAATTCTGACAAAGTGTCTGGTGTAGAGACAATTCTGACAAAGTGTCTTGTGTAGAGACAATTCTGACAAAGTGTCTTGTGTAGAGACAATTCTGACAAAGTGTCTGGTGTAGAGACAATTCTGACAAAGTGTCTTGTGTAGAGACAATTCTGACAAAGTGTCTGGTGTAGAGACAATTCTGACAAAGTGTCTGGTGTAGAGACAATTCTGACAAAGTCTCTGTTATCCATTTTTACTAGTAAGAAATAAGAAAAAAATAACCCTGCCCCATCCAGGGATTGAATCCAGTCCTCTGTGTCGGCAAACTTGCCTGATCACTCTGTGGTCAAGTGTTTGAACCCCCACCCCCCACCCCAGTCGAGGGAATGGGAGGGATATTTTAATTGACCTGCCAAAAGCCAGCTAAAAGTGGCTACCAGTCAATGTTGGGAAGGAAAGGTGGCTGAAGTGATGCTGACTGACAACATCACCCTTCGTATGCCAGTTGGAGTTGGTCTACATCACCCTTCGTGTGCCAGTTGGAGTTGGTCTACATCACCCTTCGTGTGCCAGTTGGTCTATCAACATATGGGACTAGTACTAGTACCTTATGCCCTGTCTATTTGCCTCGAGGCATAGAAAAGGGGCATTTGTATTATTGTACTCGCTTGTCGACAGTCAAGCGCAGCCAACCACCAATGTAATATAGCACTGGCACTATGATGTATCATCATCTATGACGTCATCAAAAGTCTTTTTGTTTTCTTGTATTTATTATCATCATATTTTATTTTTAAGAGTCAAATAATAAATATGTTATAGATTTATTAATCATAGCCATACAATAATAAAGATGTGGACATGTGAGCGACGTGCCTATTATGTATTTTAGTTGAGCAGTTATAAATAAGTACGGCAACCTGCTGCTGCCACAAACAAGAATGCGCCCACATCTGGCACGTACTCAGTCCGGTTTACTCAACTGGGCTACGCTACTCACACGCTTCAATTCTCAATCGCGTTGGTTAATATTCCACAACAAACCTTAACCCTACACTAGAACACCACGCATTTCTTTATGGATGACATGCTCAACATGTTTTCTTTAATAAACAACGGACATACACTAAAATTAAACAAATACAGACAGTCAAGTCAAGCGCTCACCGAGAAAGCGTATCCCAAGCCAATAGATAGCAGACGATCATTGTTGACAGTGGCCTACCAGATTTTACGGCAACCCTCGAACAATCAAGAATCAGATTGAATACATGTGTCAATCATTACCCATAACATTTTACACTTAACAAAACTCTATCAATTAGTTTAAAATACACACTGAATAGCATGTGATAAATATAGTTTTATGTAAAATACACCGACGCAAATAACAACGGACAGCCAGAAAGTAGGGCAGCAACCCAACACGGTACAATCGACTTCTAGGAAAATGGCTCGCTCACGGGCGTAGGTTTGTCTAATCATTCAGAGACAGATGTTGCCGCTCGCTACCTGGGGCAGACAGAAACAAACGTGTTGTTGCAAGGAGTCACTAGTCAACGGTTTATTTATTGCCCTCACGCTCATTCATTATCATTATCATGTGCCTTAACGATAAACGTAGGCGGTCGGTCATGGTTGCCAACTCACACTATGAGATGAGTCTTGGGTAAAGTCCGTGTTATTGTCCTAATAATCATAATGCGTAGTCGTCCAGGTGTTTATCTTTTTACCTTTCCTTTGCTCTTCTACCCACCAATGTTGCTACTTGTCACTAAGTTTTCAAGTTTATTTCTCCTCAATATGTGCCTAACAACCTCGACTGTTTACGTCTAACGTCTCTAGTCAATTTACCTTTTCGTTTATTTCTATAAGTATAAGGACTGTCGCGTGTGTTTTTCTGTCCGTCCATGGTATTCTTTGCATTTTCTAAGAAACTGCACTTCTACTGCCATGAGATGTTTCTCGGCTTGTTTTCGTAACTTTCCGTATTGTGTTTTTTTACATGCATACAACAGTATATGTTCTTTATAGCATTTCAATACTATGTTTCCACTGCAAGTAAAAGCATTTTGTTGGTGAGTATGTTTTTCATTTTTTCAAAATTCATCCTTTGCCATGACAATTCTTGTTCTAACCTCTACAAGGCACCTTCTATCAAATGTTATTACTGTCCCAAGATCACTGATGCAATTGTTTAAGAATGTTCCCATTTGCTTGGATGTTGAATCATCAATCAGGTGCCGTCTCCACAATGAAGGTTTGCTGCAATAGATCTCCAACACAAACTGTCTCTCGCCTTGGCTGTACATTATGTCAGATAGATGTTCTCTTGATGTTATCTTACAACTGGCATTGTTGTCTATCTCTTGCTCGCTTGCCTTTAACCTTGCCCTCCAGTATGGTTATTATAAGAATCCCCGGAAACGACAGAGCTGATCGATTGGCTAAGGAAGGAGCACAAGAAGAACAACCAGATGTGCCTATTACATACCACCAAAAGAAAAGAATGATCAAATCAGTCAGAAGGTCACCAAATCTTACTCAAGACGACTACCACGTTATGGACAGACCAGAACAGGTCATTCTTCTGCGCCTCAGAACAGTACACAATAGATTACGCAACCACATGTATACAAAATTCAAGATTGGTGACTCAGCCATGTGCACATGTGGTTTGGCGTCGCAGACAGCAGAGCACATACTCCAGGATTGCCCAAACTACAACATATCCAGGCGAACCTTCTGGCCTAGAGAGACAACAGTGGAAGATAAACTCTATGGACCGCTGAATGAACTAAAAAAGACTGTTAGCTTCATACAAGAGACAACATTGCAGTTATAAACATATTTTAGGCGAACGAAAGAAGAAGAAGATAAGAGCGTTATGTCTTTCAATGTGGCCGAAATATTTCACTTGCCTCTGTTTTACTTCTTTTATCAACTCTAATTTCATTCCCAATTTTTCTAGAACCTCTGTATTTGATTGTTTCTGTTTCCACGAAATACGACATATTCTTCTGCATATCCACATCCCATCCGCTTGAATGTTACATTGTTGTATTTCTTTCTTTTTGAAGATGATCATAATTTATGTTAGTTAGTTAGTTAGTCTTTCCTCTTGAGCCCATGGCGGCGCACAGGGCAGAAGTCATGGCTCTCCATGTCTGGCTGTTCGCTGCTACTTGTTGTAGATCTTGGATGTTCACTTGGCCGTTGAATGAGCCTTCTCTGATGATGTGATGTCGGTTCCTAAATCAATCAATCAATCAATCTCTGATGATGGTTCTACGCAGCGTCTCTCTTGGTCTTCCCCGTTTTCTTTTTCCTACTGGTGACCATAAGAGGGCTTGGTTGGGGAGTCTTGTCTTGTCCATTCTGAGTACATGGCCGATGTAGTTCCAACGGCGTTTTCTTATAATATTGTATCTCTTGTCTTATTTGCGTATTGGTTCTGAAATCTGTCCAGTGGAGGTTTAGAATTCTTCTAAGACATTTGTTCTCAAAATTGTCAAATGTTTTATCTAAAGCTACCGTTGATTTCCAACTCTCACATCCATACGTTAGCATTGGAATCACACAAGAGTTGTTAGCGTTAGTTAGTTAGTTAGTCGACAGATCATCCTCGTTGCACATCGGACCATTCAGTCCATAAGTGCTCGGATCCCCTCCTCAGCAAATCCCGCAGCGTGTAGCGGCTAACGACGCCAGTTCTGTGTTGGTTTATCAATCTTCTTTGGCTTCCTGCGTAGTGTTCTTGTTTGGCCACCCCTCTTTTAATTTGCTGCTCTCGCAGTCTGGCCATTGTTGTAGATTCACAGTCATCACTTGGTTCTTGCAAAAGTCTCACTTCTCGTAGAGCATTCAGAATGTCAGCCTGGTCCATGGCGCGTCCGCCCTCCACAGTAGCCTCACCTGCGAGCTTGTCAGCCCGCTCATTTCCTTGTACTCCCGCATGACCTGGCACGAAGATGAAACTAATCTTTGCCAGCCGAGACTGCTCCAGAGGCAGCAACCATTCTCTTCGGATCGACCCCTCCTCTATCCTCTTGATCATGTTCATTGAGTCGCTAAGGAAACAAGCCCTAGTGAATGTCTGTGTCTCGAGCCATGTTATTGCTTTACTTACTGCCATGACTTCCATGGTCAGGCTACTTGTGGTTTCAGTGAAAGCACCAGAGTCCTCCTTCACAATTCTCCCTCCGGCCCGAGCTGTAAAGGCCCATGAGCTTCTCACATGTCGGACGACCGACCCATCTGTGTAGATGACCGCGTCACTGTCTAGCGAATTCTCGAAAATCAACGCTTGTACTTCAGCCTCCACAGCAGCCGGATTTTCTTGTCTGCATTTTCTATCTAGTTGGATGCAAACTGAAAAGGATGTGCAGAAGTCTGTTGGCACTTGCACCCACTCCTCGCCAGGTTCTAAGTCCGCAAGTGAACACACCTGTTGAAGAATGTCTTCGGCTTGACCCATCCACGACCGTCCTCTTTTTAACCTGCTGCCCTTCACCTTCCTAATTTCACTATGCAGTGGATGCTGTGTGTTTGCGTTAATTCTGAGGTAGGCGCGTGCCCTGCAAACTTGCATTCTCTCTTCAATGGTTGGAAAATCAAGAAGGTAGCGCATCGCCCTGCTTGCTGTATCTCTTGTACATCCAAGAATAATGCGCATAGCTTCATTCTGTATCCTTTCCATCCTTTCTATCTGCTTATGGCTGAGAGTCAGGATTGCCATTGCATACTCCAAAACAGACATGACCAGCCCCTCGTACAGAAGACATAGATGGCGCTGCTCACAGTTTGCTGCCGCCATCACCCGCATCGCTGCCAAGCCCCGCTTGGTCGCTCGATGCACGAACTCCGTAGCACCCGTGTTAGCGTTAGAAAGAATTTATGTTTACGTGCAATTTAATTATAACCGTAATTGTCCACTTCGGGCAGCAACCACATCCACTAAATACCGTAGAACCTCTCCTCTTCATAGTCTGCCGTCAATGTAGTAATAGTATATCATCGGCATATCTTATATTATTTGGTTATGTACTTCGATGGCGATTCCTCTCGTAAACCTAGATTTATCACACTATTGTACTATATATTGGGGAAGGGAGAGGGTGTGTAGATACTTTACATATCCCTATCGCACAATTCTCTTCATTGGCTGATCTTTACCTGCTTCATTATCAATTTTTTTTTTTTTTGACGGCTTGTTCAATGTTTTGTACTTTACAAGCCCAATGTCTCTCCCGCCAATTTGAGAATCTGCAAGCATCTTTATCATTTAGAATTATCGTACTCTATCAAAAGCCTTTGTGTAGTCAATGCAGATAAGACGTAGATCTTTGTTTACTTCTTTCGAAAGTTATATTAATATTGTAAACAAAAGCACAGAGTTAGTTGTACCCTTGCTTTTTACAAACCCACACCTGTCTGCTTCCGGACATAACAACACTTAGGTACTTTTAATTTCTGCGAAAACGTGAGAGATACCAAACACTGACACCGTGTGAATACCTTACACCGAACTCCACAACGGATTCCTGGGGAAGATTATTATAATCGTATCATTGATTCGTTGTGTCGTGGTATACTTATTATTTTATAATAATTTTTTTTCCCCCCTGCGATTTACGTTTGAAAACTGTAGTAGAGTTCGTTGTGAGGTATATACACTGTGTCAATGTTAAGTATCTCTCACTTTTTCGCAGACTGCGTGTACCTGTTTTTATTTCCTGTTGTTATATCCTGATGAGATCGAAGGGAACAGACCAAGAGGATGACCTAGAAGCAAATACCTGGATGGCTTGGCCTCGTGGCATGGTCGAGACAGAAACACTGAGCTGATCCACGACTCTGGTGATCGAGTGAGATGGCAGAACATGACCGCCCACGCTTACCGGCATGGCACATGATGGATGGATGGATGTCCTGATGCGGCCCTGACTTCACTTATAATGTTTTCCTGTTCAGTTCATGGTCAGATCTGCGGTCGCTTAAAAGCGACTTTTATTTTTTTATTTTTCACTGGTCTAGATTTTTAACGTCCTCAAATTTCACACAGGACCTCCTGTTTTTTGCTTGTATCCGAGAGGCCTGGTATCCAGTCTCATTAACTTAGAGATCAGGTGGATATGTAATATAAACCAATGGTTCCTTTTAAAAAGTACCCAGCCCTAATGATAGAAACAGAACCCGATAAATTCCTTGCCCTAGTGGCATAGTGGACAATTAGTTAACATGTGAAAAAAAAAATCCCTGAAAGCCTTAGAGACGTGGCTTTATACAAGAATGCTAAACATTAATTGGACAACCAAAATGATCAATCTGGCCTTTCTCCGGAGCAAAGACAACTTATCACAAATATCAGAAAGATGCAGTCATCATGTTTGGCCACGTTATGAGAAGACAAAAACTGGAACATGTTGTCACAACCGGACAGATTTGTGGAAAGAGAGATTGAGGAAGACAGCGTGAGAAAATTCTTGACAGTCTTGTGTCATGGCACGGAAGGGGGTCACACACGAACTGATCCATGATTTCGGAGATGCCAATTTGTGGAGAGGCATGATCGTTCACACCAGCTGACAAGGCACTGGATGATGAGTGGTATTGTGATCATTGCTGGCCTGCAAGAACGGTAATTCTGGTTCAATCCCCAGCAGAGGTAGAGTTATGTTTCTCTGACTATTACGGCTGATAGGTCGACCCAGCCTCATAAACAAGGAAATGTCAGCGGAAATAAAGACGACGGGCATAGTATTGGCCTCATCACCCATAATATGAATATAGATATAGAACTGACACCGTACACACAGTACGCCCCAAGACGTGTGCAATGTCCTCTACATTTTGTATAGGCACAGCCGGATGTAAAGATGCCGCTTCCAAATGGAAATACAGTAGTTAGGTATGTGTAGCTCCTGCGAAAAGATGAGGACATACTAAACACGGATATAGTGTACATACCTTACAACGGGCTCCATAAAGGCATACATTTTAGAGTGAAAATCCCCCAAAACAAGAGAAAATTAATAATAATAATAATAATAATAATAATAATAATAATAATAATAATAATAATAATAATGAAATAATAACATGAACATAAGAATTATAGAACACAAACGACGTTTCGATTATGTAAATCTTCATCAGGGACGCGACAACACAAACAAATCTAAAGAAAAAAAACATACAATTATAAAATAACTAGCTGACCCGGCCCGGCTTCGCCCAGTCCTTGGTGGGGAGCATCTCATTTAATTCATATAAGTAGTCATATAAGTTCCCGTTCCCGTTACCGACTGTCTGTCTGTCTGTCTGTCTGTCTGTCTGACTCGGCCCGGCATCGCCCAGTCCTTGGTGGGGAGCATCTAATTTAATTCATATAAGTAGTCATATAAGTTCCCGTTCCCGTTACCGACTATCTGTCTGTCTGTCTGTCTGTCTGTCTGTTTGTCTGACCCGGCCCGGCTTCGCCCAGTCCTTGGTGGGGAGCATCTCATTTAATTTATATAAGTGGTCATATAAGTTCCCGTTCCCGTTACCGACTATCTGTCTGTCTGTCTGTCTCTCTGTATGTCTGTCTGTCTGTCTGTCTGACCCGGCCCGGCATCGCCCAGCTCCTGGTGTGGAGCATCTCATTTAATTCATATAAGTAGTCATATAAGCTCACGTTCCCTTTCCCGACTATCTATCTGTCTGTCTGTCTGTCTATCTGTCTGTCTATCTGTCTGATCCGGCCCGGCTTCGCCCAGCCCCTGATGGGGAGCATCTCATTTAATTCATATGAGTAGTCATATAAGTTCCCGTTCCCGACTGTCTGTCTGTCTGTCTGTCTGTCTGTCTGTCTGTCTGTCTGTCTGTCTGTCTGTCTGTCTGTCTGTCTGTCTGTCTGTCTGTCTGTCTAATCATTTATTGGTTGCAGTTAGAACAACCTTAGATAAACGAAGACCAACTTACAAAAAGCATTAGAAAGAGCACTTGAAAGATCTTTACATCCTCCCCAACAATTAACTTGGGTAAATGGAGCAGCGGCAGCAGCAGCAGAAGAAGAAGAAAAAGGATGAGTAGGAGCTGGGAGGAGGAAGAGGGAGGAGGAGGGAGGAGGAGGAGAAAAAGAGAAGAGGAGGATGGAGGAGGGAGAGGGAGGAGGGGGAGGAGAAGAGGAAGAGGGTAGGAGGTGGAGGAGGGGAGAGGAGGAGGAGGAGGAATATAACGCATATGCCTGTAGATTTAATAATGGCTGAAGTTGTTCCATGTCTTCTTAGAGTTGGCGACAGTGTAAAGAAATATAAAATCTTCAAACTTGATAGAGATAAGGTAACTATTATTTATTCATTCTTTAAGCAAAAAAAGATGAGTTACAATGTTATGCATTATGCATTATTTTTATGAAAACTTTGAAAATGCCTTACAGATTGTATCATTATTTATTATAACTCATATGCCGGTACATAACTATGGACAAAGAGTTTATAAATCTTTGAAAACGATGCCACAATATGACTATAAGTTATA
Organism: Cepaea nemoralis; assembly: GCA_014155875.1. Classification (NCBI taxonomy): domain Eukaryota; kingdom Metazoa; phylum Mollusca; class Gastropoda; order Stylommatophora; family Helicidae; genus Cepaea; species Cepaea nemoralis. The sequence continues at coordinate 161,123 of JACEFZ010026260.1, forward strand.
CAGAAAAGTTATGCCCCTTGAAATAACTTTTACAGAGTTAAGTCCCCTGAGATATATGAAATTATAATGAAAAATGAAAAATGAAATAATATTGGGTAAGCAGCCGATTTCACACTAAAAAAATATGACAGTGGGCTGCGCTGGAATGAAAGGAAGCTGTGTAGAAAATTTCATCTCAATCGGATGGGCCGTTCGCGAGCGCATAAAGGACATATGGACAGACAGACAGACAGACAGACAGACAGACAGACAGACGGAGATCGCAATTTATATATAAGATATTAAGACACAACTCCTTGTCATAAGGAAGGCGCAGCAGTTGGGTTCAGTTCGGTTTTGAAAGGACTCTTTTTCTACAAAAGTTGATCCAATTCAGCTGTAAAAGTGCCAAATTATAAAGGTGTGGCCAAAAGTGTGCAAATAGTCAGATATGACTTAGAATCGGGGCCAACAAGGCACACAGAAGATACGAGTTGAGTCGAGTCAAGAACCGCACCATAGTACTCGGGACATTCCCATATGGGTTTAGTCCGCATCTTCATGCCAGCGAAGAGTCCCAATACTGACAGTACTAGTAGCAGTCTGGTTATGTGTCCGTCTGGCCTTTTCTCGGAGTCCTGGGTATCGGCCATATCCTCTGGTCACTCCCATCGCAGCAGCACCGTTCTCTCCAGACTGTGATTATCTATCTGATAAGTGACGATAAGTCGTAGTCATCAGCCATTCACTTGCTCTCCATTTCTTTTCATTACTTCCGTTCAGTTCCTTTCAATTTATTTCTAATGCTTTTAGATGAGTCAAGGGCCTCATTGCTCTAGGAAGGGATAATTCCAATTACGGTTCCATGTGGTAGATGATTGGAGACACACACCGCGGTGTGGCAAACCGTGTACCCGCAGAGATAAGCGAACAACTCTGCAGCTGAGCAGTAAGGTACTCGCTTGTACAGACAGCTGAAAATGGGTGTCAGAGACAGTGATAAAAGAGCTCCGTGATAATTTGGGAAGGAGGAAAGGGCAAACCACCCACAATATCATCCCAAGAAATCATACAGACTCATATCGATGTCAGTGAATGACTGTCCTATGACAGAGGCAACGGAGATGTGGATTCTGAGACGTATGTTGCAAATAACTTCGACAGCCAGAATAACTAACAACGAATGCCTGGAAAAGGATAATTAAAGTAGAGCGTTATATGATTATACAATATACAATATACAATATACAATAAACAAAACACTGATTAGACCAATTGTGCTGTATGGCTCTGAAACCTGGAGTACAACGAAAGGAGACGAAGCCTTGTTACAAACCTTTGAGAACAAAGTCTTAAGACGCATCTTTGGACCCATTAATGATACACAAAGTGGAGAGTGGAAAAGAAGAAGCAACAAAGACATTTATGATCTGTTTAAGTCCTCGCTAATCACTGGTATCATGAAGGCTAATAGACTGCAATAGCTGGGGCTTATAGAAAGAATGGAAGATAATAGAGAAACAAAACTCCCTTACACTCAGGAAATAAATGACCGTAGCGGTAGACCCCGAGGTAGACCAAGAAGACGGTGGAGAGATAATAATAATATACATACAAACTTACAAGCACTTGGAATCAGCAACTGGCAAGAGAAGGTCAACCAGAGAGACGAATGGAGACGGATTGTATCTGCAGCAAAGAACCTCAATGGCTCGGAATACTAAAGAAGAAGAAGAAGAAGAAGAAGAAGAAGAAGAAGAAGAAGAAGAAGAAGAAGAAGAAGAAGAAGATTATATGACAGGTCTAGCAAACCAGCAAGGGAATTTACTTGCTCCTAGAGAATACAGCTCATGAATCACGGAGGAAAGTGGAGGACAGGCGCTAGTCACAGACTCTGGAACTTCAATTACTCCTCCACACGACGCCTAACGGCATAAGTGGAAGACAATATTAATATAATTAACGCATATCCTAGTAGGCAGGCCAAGGATGATGATGCTTTTACATTTTACATAGGGTGTTGGATGCTCATAACAACTGCCCTTCAATGCGAAGACGACATATGGTGGAGACGAATATTGTTATCTGTTCAATAACATCGTTTGCTGTTATATTTTTATCCCTGACGAAATCACCTCTCAGAAAATATGTCGGTCAAGTGTTCTACGTTCGTTCACAAACGTGTTCCCGCGGTAACTTTCACTTTGAGCCCAGAGTACTACGTTCTTTGTCTAGGGGTTTCAGTTTCACCTAAGTATGGTTTCCAGTTATACAGGCAACTTCCGCTATTATTAATTTAAACCATGGGTGGCCAACACGAGGCCCGAGGGCCGCATGCGGCCAGCCGGTAGTCCATGTTGCGCCCGCGGAGTGGGAAACGGCGATGTGGCGAAGCTGTAGCACGTTGCTTGTTTATTTAAGTAACAAAACAAAAAATTAGTTGCGTGGACGGCAGGAAAATATTATTTCTGAAATATTTGGCCGCCTGCTGAAAAGGTCGGCCACCCTGATTGAAACGATACCCACCTCCCCCCCCCCCCTATTTTCTCCCTGCGGCGAGGGAGTTATGGATGCAGTTCATAATCCTGCATACCGAGCTCGAAACACAGCCACGGGTGATTTGGAAGCAGACCGCCTTGCGTTGGAATTTTATACAATGGTATGAGTGGCCGGTCGTTTTTTCAGAAATAAATGGGCAAACTACTGAACGTAACTTGCCAAGAAATATAACATACAGCCAAAACATTCCGGGGTTGACTGCGACGTCCTTTAAAGGATATGCAACTAACTTTTTATTAAACCTTAGTTTTATTTGGCTTGTGAATTCTCTGAGTTTTAATTCCGAGTCCAAAACTTTGAGATTCCAGTCGTCCGAGTCCTGAAAAGGGCTTGAATCTATCGGGGTGAAGTTGTTTAAAGAGTTTTTTTTTTTTCGTGGTTTTAATTTAGTTTAGTGTACGGATCAACATCACGGACACGGGTGTAACCCATATGTGACTCCGTTCTACTCCTAACTCAAGCCTGAGTCTGGAGAATCTCAACTCAGTGCACGAACTCCGTAGCACCGGCTAGTATCCTGAAATACTTTGGATAGATTTTTAACTCGAAATTTTGCCCGAGCAGCGCCGTTAGGCTACTCTTTTTCGATTTCCAACTGCCAAGGGATTTATTTACGTGCGCAACAATACATACGGGCATCCGATCTCACTACCCAGAGACCAGGGGAGATTGTGTTACTAGAAGTCCACGTGACAGAATAAAAGCGAGACATATGGGCATCACAGAAACATTTTTCAAGACACTGAATAATGTCATCGACAACAGGGACGTCTAGCAACCCTAACTACACATACATACACACTGGCAGAGATAAGTCCAGATTTGTCATGTTTCCTCTAATGTTTTACGTGTCGTATTCAAATGAAAACCTTAAGTGTATATGTGTGTGTGTGTGTGTGTGTGTGTGCGTGTGAGTGTGTGTGTGTGTGTGTGTGTGTGTGTGTGAATATATTATGAAATGGTACAAAACAAATGTATCGTTTTTTTAATATAGTCACCTCTGCGTTCAATGCAAGTCCTCCAGCACCGATAAAGTGCTTGGATTCCTGTCTAAAAATATTCTCTGGGGTCACTACTCGGTGTGCCTGACCCGGACGTGAACAGTCTGTCACAGAAGTCACGCCGTTTTGAAACTTCCTACTCCACCCATACGCTTGCTGGACTGACAGACATGCATCACCATATTGGACCTTCACTAGCCGATGAATTGAAATTGTATGGATATTTTGCCCTGGCCATGCGGGGGTACGGGGGAATGAACAGGCTGATAGGCTAGCAGGGAATGCACCTCTTGGTGGTATCTTGCCTATGGACAAGGGGGAGGTGGTCGTGCGCTTGTGGGACCAGGTGGAGAAGGCGGAGGAACAGATTGAGAACCCATATGTGGAAAGAATGAGATTGCGGGGGATCGGCAGGGGTTCTGGAAGAGTCTCAAATCTGAGAGGGAAGACCAGGAGAACATTTAAACAGATAGCGGTGGGAACGATTAGTAGTATGACTCTTCGCTGGCTGTTGAACGAGGGGACTGAGCACGCATGGGAATGTCCTGAGTGCAGTGATGTCGGTTCTTGACTCAACTCAATTCAACTCGCCGATGAATTTCTATAGATTTCAACCCTCCACTGATAAAACCATGTTCGTCTGTACCGTCATGTCACGTGCTTAACACTCTTGACATTCTTAACAACAATATTGACAGGTTACAAGACAATGACGTGGTTATTGTATTTTCTAACAATATTGACAGGTTACAAGACAATGACATGGTTATTGTAATTTCTATCACACTTGTAAGATTTTCATTTGAAGCCCACTGGTACTAGTTCTGTGAAAGAATGTCATCATCATCATGTTTGCCCCAGAGAATGTTGTATTGTAGCCCGATCATTTTAGTCAGATCTTAGTTCGACATGACTGAGCTACCGTATGACAGTAGACGGTACTACCTGCTTTCTGTTAGCGCCGAATGTTGGGCTGTTCTCACCTAACCCGTCACCCCACATTGTGCCAAAGGCTTCGGGGGAGGGGGGGGGAAGCGCAATTCGGAGGATGCAAGCGTATCCTAGTGCGAGGAAAAGAATATCTAAAGACTAAATGTCATGGCAGCGCAGACCAGGCCATAAACCTTGGTCGGCAACTGGTCTATAATGGAAACTCCCACAGCGGACAGTTAGAGCATTGCTTTCTGATCCGGCAGCCTTGCTTTGTTCCGGGTGTATTGGTGTTAACTTTCCTCTGGAGTAAACTATGCAGACCGAAAGAGATGTCATGTTGCGTGATCTACACAAAGTCTCTAAATTGTGCCCAGGCTTTGTACTATGGAGAGTTGTAACTCTTATTTTACAAACTATCGTCTGTCTAGACCAGTGATTCTCACCCTTTTTGGCCCGTGCCCCCCTTCACCATATTTTCAGAACGTCATTCCCCCCTTTCGTATTTCCTACCTAAATATCCCGACCCGCCCCTACACAGTATACGTAATAATCGAAGCTAAATTTAATAGCACATACTAAAACAAGTCTAGACGTCCATGATTTGTGGGTCTACTTACTTTATAAATTGAATTTTAGAAGGATGAGACGTACAGAACCGTACAGTATGAAGGGAAAAACTATCAAGTAATCGGTTCTTGTATTAACGCGATCTTGAAATAATCTTAATTCCCCCCTCCCCTGGAAACCCCAAAATCCACCCTCCTTGGGGGCGGGGGGTAATTCCCCATCGGTGGAGAACCACTGGTCTAGACAGCCAAGGGCCAGTTATGTTTACAATTCCGAACAAACAAGAGGCAAAACATATGTACATACCTTACACATACCTCGAACCAGATGTACAGAAATGACACTTCAAGAATTAATACAAATATTTAATAACGACTAAAACAAGTAATAATAAATACTTTAAAACACGTCACACATGCCCGACGTTTCGGTCATAACAAACTGAGTCAAGAGTAGCACAACATTATTAACAAGAGTGCACATAATATACCATCAATTAAATGTAACCGGATTTTTAAAAAAAGGAAAAAAAGGGGGTGAGTTGGTAAAGGACAAATACGCGACTTCCAAGAATAGCAATTGATACGCAGCAGTTTCGGTATCCTATAATTTTGCACTCCCTTTGCAGAACGGCGCTCTCTTCACAGCATTCCGAATAGTTTCTCGATCTCTGGCCTTTTCTCCCACCTCATGCAGCCTTATGACCCACGTGTCCACAATGTCCTTTGTCCATCTTTGTGTCGGTCGACCAATGTCTCCTTCCATCACTGTTATTTCCAAGCCACATAGTATAGTATATATGTGATTTCGTTTTCCGTAACATGCCACAGTTGATGCGCCAGTGATCTTCTATGTTCATATCGTTTAGAATTTCAGTATTTTTGTCTTTCTTGGTTTTTCGATATTAACTGACTCATTGCCAAACAGAATGTAGGTTTGGATCCAAAAGTGTTGTAATGCAAATTTTAATTCACTGAACATTGAAATTGCTTAAGATGCCACGAAACAAAACAAATAACATGATGTCCTAGTATGGCGATATATCGTCCTTCTGTCCAAATGGGAGATGACATGTGGCGATATATTATTCTTCTGCACTTAATCAGTGATAAGTATGGTTCTGTTACATTTCAGCTCCAAATCCCAAATATTCTTCTTTAGTGATCTCTAAATGGTCCTTGACACATATCTACTTGCCATTTGCTGTAGTTTCAGTATTGTTGTTGTTACTGCTGTTGTTGTTGTGTTCCACTTAATGCCGTGTAGGCGTCGTGGGGAAAAGTAATTGAAGTTTCATCGCCTGTGACTCGTGCCTGTCCTTCCAATCCCTCCACGATTTGTCAGCAGTATTGTTTACGAACATGCCATGTACCGGTTTGCTAGACCGGTCATAGGTTACTTACCTACTGAAGCTGAATAAGAACTGTGTAACACAGTTTATCTTGTGTGCTATAGCCTTACTGTTGGCGCACCTCTCTTCCCTTATCATGTAATGTCTGTAGATTTTTTCCTCGCATGTCCTATTTACAGGACATCGCTGTCAACATCATCATTTTACCGCTGTTGTTGATTTCTTGTCAAGATTACGCTCAGTAGTTTGCCATTACTAAATGTCTGTATATTAGTTATATTTCATTCTACCTTTCTCTACCTGATAGTGCCCATATTTACTCTACCTTTCTCTACCTGACAGTACCCATATTTACTCTACCTGACAGTGCCCATATTTACTCTACCTTTCTCTACCTGACAGTGCCCATATTTACTCTACCTTTCTCTACCTGACAGTGCCCATATTTACTCTACCTTTCTCTACCTGACAGTGCCCATATTTACTCTACCTTTCTCTACCTGACAGTGCCCATATTTACTCTACCTTTCTCTACCTGACAGTGCCCATATTTACTCTACCTTTCTCTACCTGACAGTGCCCATATTTACTCTACCTTTCTCTACCTGACAGTGCCCATATTTACTCTACCTTTCTCTACCTGACAGTGCCCATATTTACTCTACCTTTCTCTACCTGACAGTGCCCATATTTACTCTACCTTTCTCTACCTGACAGTGCCCATATTTACTCTACCTTTCTCTACCTGACAGTGCCCATATTTACTCTACCTTTCTCTACCTGACAGTGCCCATATTTACTCTACCTTTCTCTACCTGACAGTGCCCATATTTACTCTACCTTTCTCTACCTGACAGTGCCCATATTTACTCTACCTTTCTCTACCTGACAGTGCCCATATTTACTCTACCTTTCTCTACCTGACAGTGCCCATATTTACTCTACCTTTCTCTACCTGACAGTGCCCATATTTACTCTACCTTTCTCTACCTGACAGTGCCCATATTTACTCTACCTTTCTCTACCTGACAGTGCCCATATTTACTCTACCTTTCTCTACCTGACAGTGCCCATATTTACTCTACCTTTCTCTACCTGACAGTACCCATATTTACTCTACCTGACAGTGCCCATATTTACTCTACCTTTCTCTACCTGACAGTGCCCATATTTACTCTACCTTTCTCTACCTGACAGTGCCCATATTTACTCTACCTTTCTCTACCTGACAGTGCCCATATTTACTCTACCTTTCTCTACCTGACAGTGCCCATATTTACTCTACCTTTCTCTACCTGACAGTACCCATATTTACTCTACCTTTCTCTACCTGACAGTGCCCATATTTACTCTACCTTTCTCTACCTGACAGTGCCCATATTTACTCTACCTTTCTCTACCTGACAGTGCCCATATTTACTCTACCTGACAGTGCCCATATTTACTCTACCTTTCTCTACCTGACAGTGCCCATATTTACTCTACCTTTCTCTACCTGACAGTACCCATATTTACTCTACCTTTCTCTACCTGACAGTGCCCATATTTACTCTACCTTTCTCTACCTGACAGTGCCAATATTTATTCTACCTTTCTCTACCTGACAGTGCCAATATTTATTCTACCTTTCTCTACCTGACAGTGCCAATATTTATTCTACCTTTCTCTACCGGCGCTGTGGCAAAGGGATTGCGGAAGCAATTCGTAATCCGACATACCGCGTTCGAATCACAACTGTGGGCGATTTGGAAGCAGACCGCATTGCGTTGGTTTTCGTATTATGGTATGAGTGCCGGTCGTTCAGAAAGCAATGGCAAACTACTGAGCGTAAACTTGCAAAGAAATCACAAACAGCCAAAAAATGCTGGTTTAACTGCAACGCTCTGTAAAGGATATGCAACTAACGTAACATTCCCTGTCTGACATTGCCTATATTTAGTTTTACTGTTGACCATGTAGCAGGTGTTTTGCAGACCGTGGATCTCACCTAGGTCCTGAGAAACGTTTCTCATCACATCCGCACATAGAGGATGTTGATCCATGGTGGCGATCTAGCGCGTCCATTCCGTATACCGGCATTCAGTTGGACTCACATGTTGACTTCTCATTCAGAAAGTAATGGCAAGCTACTGAATGTAAATATGCCTAGAGAATTAACCTGGGGTTAACGTCCTGCAAAGGACATCATCATGCGCCATGTCGATAGGCACTAGCGGTCATTTTTCGCCAACTCACGCGATCACCAGAGTCGTGTATCACCTATGTGTCAGTGTGTTTTTGTCTAGAGTATGCCATGTGGCCAAGCCATTCAGATATTTACTTCTCTGCCTTTTCTTTGTTCTTTTTCCCGCTCAGTGTTACCAGTTGTCACCAAGGTCTCCAGTTTATTACTTCTAATAACGTGCCCAAAATATTTTGACTGTCTAAGTCTAATTTCTCTAATCAGTTTACGGTTTTCATTTGTCACTTGTAAGACTTGCTCGTTGGCTTTTCTGCCTGTAGTATCTTGCGGTGTAGGACATGGGGACTTGAGCTTGAGGAAGTAAGGCCGCCTGGCTAGTCTAGTCGCTGCAAATTGGCAGGTTAGGGATTTCTTTTTGCCCCCGAAGACAAAATATCCACAGGATTCGAAGACCTCCTGTAGGAGAAACTAAAGATCTTAGCCACTCGGCCAGCCGCTACTCAAATGAATTGCAGTATGAAAAACAATACCATAGGATCAGTGTACTCTTGTATTATCCAGCCAGTCGTAACCTAGTCAACACGAACCATCATTACATTGAGACACAATCAAACGGGGACACACATACAATCGTGACCTAGTCTTCACGAACCATCATTACATTGAGACACAATCAAACGGACACACACACACACACACACACACAGTCGTGACCTAGTCTTCACGAACCATCATTACATTGAGACACAATCAAACGGACGGACACACACACACACACATACTTCACGAACCATCATTACATTGAGGCACAATCAAACGGGGACACACACACACACACATACTTCACGAACCACCATTACATTGAGGCACAATCAAACGGACACAAACACACACACACACACTCACACACATACAGTCGTGACCTAGTCTTCACGAACCATCATTATATTGAGGCACAATCAAACGGACACACACACACACACACACATAACAAAAACAGCAGCGACGCAGTTAAAATGTTCAACGGTAATAATACATTTCTTTATTGCAATGTGTGTTTCACAAACAAACATAATAACATGGCACTTTATTGTTTATGAAAGTACCTTTTTGGTTCCAATTTAGAATCTCTTACCTCCGACTTGAATGAATATTCCCATATTTCAATTATTTCGTCGGATTGCAATAGAAAACATTATAATGAATGTTATTTGTGCAGTAAAAAGGAAAGACACTAAACTGGTACTTTATTTAAGTAGATAACTAAACCAATGCCCATAGGCTTCCTGGCCTAGAGATTAGCGATTTTTCTCCGTAATCTCGTATACTCTCGTAAGTAACGTGACGACGGTGAGAATCAGCAGTGGTTCGAATCGCGAAGGTAACTTACGGGGTATGTGAGCAGGCCGCTCAGAAAGCAATGGCAAACTACTGAGCGTAATCTTGCCAAGAAATCAACAATCAGCTGAAAGATGCTGATGTTGACAGCAATGTCCTGTAAAGGATATGCAAACATTTTTTTAAAAACTAAACCAATGACCTTGACATTAAGCAGTGTTGCTGATGCATGCCGGGTAGTTTGTGATCATCTTTGAGGAAGTAGAAGTCGTTTGCCAAGGCAGTCGCTAGGTAGTCTGCACGTTAGCTGTGTTTTGTTTGTTATTTTTTTTTTCAAAATTATCATTTAATCTCCTAGAAATAACAATAATTGGCGTTAAAGTTGTATGTGGCTTAGCGGTTACTGAAATACGCAGTTTCATAATTCCCCAACATATCGAGTCCAGGGTTCCAAATCCGTCGTAGGTGATTTGGAAGCAGACCGCTTCACGTTGATTTCCATGGTATGAGGCGTCGGCCATTCAGAAAGCAACAGAAAATTACTGAACGTGCAATTGTCTAGTAAATCACACAACTAATGAATGAGAGTTGATTGCAATGTCATGTAAAAGACAATGCAGTTAACTTCCACTAACTGGGGGTTAGGACTCTGATGCCCTGATATCAAAACTGGTGCCCCCAATTCCTCGGTCACCATCACGTCATCTATATGACTCATTGCCCCTTACCTCTCACGTTTTCAAAACATACAGTACATTGTGCAAAATTGTATGGTGCAAAATTGTATAGGGCAAATATGTATGTCAGAACACTGTATGGTGCAAAACTGTATAGTTTAGTTTAGTCGACGGATCAACATCACGGCACACTGGTTTAATCCATAAGTGCTCCGTTCTACCCCTAACTCAAGCCTGTGTCCGGAGAATCTCAACTCAGTTCACGAACTCCGTAGCACCGGTAAGGATCCGGAAATACTTTGGGTAGATTTTAAACTCGAAAGTTTGCCCGGGAACGCCGTTAGGCTACTCTTTTTCCATTTCCAACTGTTGTTTACGTGCGCAACAATACACAGGGGCGTCTGATCTCACTACCCACAGACCAGGGGGAATTTTGTTACTAGAAGTCCACGTTAAAAAATCCCGGCCATCACCGGGGCTTGAACCCGGGACCCCCAGCACTTGAGACGGATACTATACCTCGAGACCACTCAGCCCCCGAAACAAAACTGTATAGTACAAAGCAGTATGGCACAAAATGTTATGGTGCAAACATGTACATTGCAAAATTATATACTGCAAAGCTGTATAGTGTAAAACTATATGGTGCAAAACTGTATAGTTTAAAGCCGTATGGTGCAAAACTGTACAATGCAAAGCTATATGGTACAAAACTGTATGGTGCAACAAAACTGTATGGTACAAAACTGTATGGTACAAAACTGTATGGTACAAAACAGTATGTGTGCACACGGCTCACTTTACAAATCTCTCGGCAATTGGAAATTCAAAAGAGCAGACCGAATAGTCCACTCCGCCCCCCCCCCCCCCTTCCCTCCCTCCCTTTCCACTTCAAATCTACTCTTAAAAATTACAACACCTACCCACGAAATAATATTTATAGCATATGTGATTACGGTATACACAGCGTTGTTTTACCGCAGGTGCAATGGAGTTCGTGCTCTGTACTGAGATTATCTTTGTGCTATTTCTGAGAGATTATCTTTGTGTGATTTATGAGAGATTATCTGTGTGTGATTTGTACGCCGAAAATATAATGAGAAATGTCAAAGATGGTATACCGCAGATGCAATGGAGTTCGCGCGCTGTACTGAGATTATCTTTGTGCTATTTCTGAGAGATTATCTTTGTGTGATTTATGAGAGATTATCTGTGTGTGATGTGTACACCGAAAATATAATGAGAAATGTCAAAGATGGTACACCGCAGGTGCAATGGAGTTCGTGCGCTGTACTGAGATTATCTTTGTGCTATTTCTGAGAGATTATCTTTGTGTGATTTATGAGAGATTATCTGTGTGTGATTTGTACGCCGAAAATATAATGAGAAATGTCAAAGATGGTATACCGCAGGTGCAATGGAGTTTGTGCGCTGTACTGAGATTATCTTTGTGCTATTTCTGAGAGATTATCTTTGTGTAATTTATGAGAGATTATCTTTGTGTGATTTTTACACCGAAAATATAATGAGGTATGTCAAAGATGGTATACCGCAGGTGCAATGGAGTTCGTGCGCTGTACTGAGATTAACTTTGTGCTATTTCTGAGAGATTATCTTTGTGTGATTTATGAGAGATTATCTGTGTGTGATTTTTACACCGAAAATATAATGAGATATGTCAAAGACGGTATACCGCAGGTGCAATGGAGTTCGTGCGCTGTACTGAGATTATCTTTGTGCTATTTCTGAGATATTATCTTTGTGTGATTTATGAGAGATTATCTTTGTGTGATTTGTACGCCGAAAATATAATGAGAAATGTCAAAGATGGTATAAACAGTGAGCACTATTATGCCCTAAATATCGGTGGTCATGACATACCGGAGATTCGATATGCTGATGACAAAGTATTGCTATATACAACACAGAATGGTATTTTTAAAAAAAACAAACAACAACAACCTTATTAGCTCAAGCCCAATTGAATTGTGAAAATCACAACTTATATCTTAACATAGCAAAAACAAAGATAATGCATACAGATAAAACTACCATGGAGACAGAAATATATGTTAATGCGGAAAACTGGGAGGTGGTGGAAAATTATAATATCTTAGGTCATTGATTACCAACAATGGTAACAGAATGAAAGAAATTAAAAGACGAATATCTAATGCTCTTCAAAGACTAAAACAACTGAATAAATTATGGAGTGGGATAGATAGAACTACAAAAATTAGATTTTTAAGAGCATGCATCTTTCCCAATGCAACATACACGCTGTGAGACCTGGGCACTTACTAAACAAGCTGAAAAGTGCATAAATGCCCTTGAATATAAGTGTTATAGACGAGTTCTAAGAATATCTTGGGTAAAGGAAAGAACAAATGCATCCATACTTCAAGAGCTGAATATTGAAGAAGGTTGGCTATCACAGACGATAAAACAAAGAAATTTGAATAACGAAGACACAAACCTTATATAGTACGATTTATTGCCTGGCACATTTCGCTGCATCAACAAACAAAGAAAATTGAAATAGTTTGGTCACTTGAAACGTCACGAAAGTTTGGAGAGAACAATAATGGAGGGATATATGCCTTGGGAAGAGAGGAAGATGAAGGCCAAAGAGAAGATGGGTGCAGGATGTGGCGGATGATCTCCAGATGGGTGTATCAGACGCGGGGAATCTTGCTTATGGTCGAGAAGTTTTCCGGAGGGTTGTTATGGGAGCGAGGTTCCGTAAAGGACATGCTACTGAATGAATCAGTGATGTTTGAGAGAAGACTGAAGCACGATGTTCAGAATCCGGTAGCATGTTAGCATTTTTCTTCTGAATGATAATACATACACACATTGGTGTCGGGGTATCCAGTGGGGCAATTAATCGCCATTAATCGACAGAAGCCAGGTTTGTTCAAATATAAAGATATGACATTCAGTTAAAAATTATCGTGGTAGACAATTGAAATTACTGTGTGAATATGTGTATATCTCAGCTTGAAGGATTTATCTAATCACTTTAGTTTATGTTGTGTGATTTATGCAGTATGTACCCGACGAGACGCAGCGAAATATGCCAGGCAATAAACAGTGCAATCTACTATTTGTGTCTTCGTTATTCAAATTGAAATAACGTCAGAAATAAATGTGGTTTGGGGTTAAGAACTACATTCATTGCATCTCTATACGTCTTTCTGACTCCCCGCTTACATCATACACGGAACATCTTAGCGCGGTGTAGGGAGCATCTGTTGGATCTATTCTCCCAGGACATGCTGGTGTGCTGGGAAACGAGCAGACGGACAGACTGGTGGGGTATTGGTGCACGGTAAGGGAGACATGGTCAGGACACTCTGGGATGCGCGATGATAATGGTGTGGAATAACAGATAGAGCATCATTGTCTAGAATGGATGGTGAATCAGGGCAGTGGCCAGAGAATCTGGCCGACACTCAGTACTCCGAGGATAGGCCAGACGGCCACATAATCAGACTGCACTGATATCATTACTACTGGGACTCTTCGCTGGCTGTTGAAATGTTCCAAGTTTTGTGATGTAGGTTTCTGTTGGTCGCTCGCTTTGAACTCTAGTGCAGTCCTTACACGTATACTACGATTACTACTAGTAGTCGCTACTACTAGGGAGTGCACTGAAACGATTTTTAGCTTTCCTTATTACCAGTGTCCCTCGCCATCAGGCGAACCCCCTCCGACTTCTGAGGTACTTATAATCAACGTGCCCAAGGCAAGCACGAGGAGTCAACATGTGAGTCTTACCGACCGATGTATGGACTGAACCCCTACTGCAGTCACCAGAGGAAGTTTAAGTGCTAGCGCATGAAACCCTTCGGCCACGTCGACTTTCGGTCCCTGACTCAACTCAGCTCGGTGCACGAACTCCGTAGCCACATTGAGTATAAACTTTGTACATATCAGAATCATACATGCTAAAAATATTTTTTTGTGTGGGTAAGTTTTGGCATTTTAAAAGTTAAACACGGCCACTGCCTAATCGGTCTACTCTTTTCGATGCACAGCTACAACGGAATTTTTAACATGCCGAAGGGCCTCCCTGTTTTTGAAACCCTTGTCCGAGAAGACTTGGCGTCTGATCCACTACTCCAGGAATATATTAGAAAAATCCGCCCAATTTTAACAACCGCGAAAGAGGAGATGCACGCGTACATTGTAACCTTCAACCCACTCGGCCTAAAAACGTCACTTCCTACCAGCTCATGTTTCCAATACCGAACAACACAATGCAACTGGGATAATGTCACATAAGATTTTTAAAGAAACCCACGTGGGCGAAAGGATAGGATAGCACTTAAACTTCCTGTGCGGTGTTGGTGGGGTAAGAATTTCAAGCCCTACGCCGGCATTAAGTCGGATGTACACGTTGACATCGCGTTCAGAAATCAATGGCAAACTACTGAACGTAAAATTGCCTATAAAATTAACCTTGGCTTGATCCCAGAAGCCAACGAATCAAACGTGTAATCATTAAAAATATTTCATTATTTCAACAACAAAATTCAAACATCTTGGCGTCTCACAACCCCGACATACCTGGCTCGGAATCAGCAGGAACACAAAGACACAAACTCTGGCTTCACTAGTGGGTAGGGCCACATAAATATTTAAACACACACACATAACAATATACCACTATAAATAGTAACGCCTGTTTACACCAGCCATGTTGTTTGTCCAAATGGGAAGGTGGGGTTATAAAACTACAGGCCACTTTGAACTTCCAGACTGGAGTGACTAATCACGAAATCAGATCTTTGTGCCTTTGTTAGCTACAGCCTTTCCTGCTGGGGCTGCAGATGCTGGGACCTTGTCGCCGGCTGCTTTGATTTTATCACGGAACATGACTTCCACAGTGGACGTTGCTGGAAATAAATAAAGCCTGAATATTCATCAGTGCTACAGATATTTTGCTGCAGAGTTTTCATACAGTATTGAGAGAATGGAGCCGTGTTGGCATGCTGGTTAGTATGTATGGTTGCCTGCGAAGACAGTTGTTTGAGTTCAATTCTCAGCCGAGACGGGATTATTGATCCCTACCTGTTCGGCTCTGGGATCGTCCAGCCTCACAAAGGTGGTATACAATTTTGTTTTTAATGGATAAGAGCGCTTGTTCTTAACCTTCCTGTGTGCTAATGCCGATGTAGCGGGTTCAACCCCAACACTGGTCATTAGGACTAAAATGTTGACTTCTCGTTCTTGACTTGGGGTCATTAATTACAAGTATCTCCTCATATATGAGAGTGGGTTCACTTCATGGCGAGGGACACTGGTATTAGGGAAAGCTAGCCCATCACGCAAATATCATTCCACAGCATTCCCTAGTAGTCTAGCCATAGTAGCATGTGTGTACACTACGCTGGGGTTCAAAGCCATCGAAAAAAGGAAAACCAAACTTAAAAATCGAGGTTTTAGAAACGTCGACGTCACAAACAAATGCTTAGAATAACAAGGATCGAGGGGGAAAAGATACAGACATTGTACAAGAGCTGAACGTCACAGAAAAGTGGCTTGTAAAAGCCACCATGTCCCTGAAACAGAAATAATGTGGCCATATTCAATGTCACGGTGGCTTAAATTTAGAATGAACAGTAGCGGAAGGCATGGTTCCAAGAAGAGGGGTCAAGGGTCACACATCACGACGGCAGAGACGTGGTAGTATACACATTCTGGGCGTCAACATGGGAACTGGCGAGAGATGGATATGGGCGGGCCAGAGAGAGAGAGAGAGAGAGAGAGAGAGAGCAAACAAATGTCACGCAAATGTGATGACGAAGCAGTTGCAGATTTGCGATATAAGCGTGTTTAAATCTAAGTAAGTATAAACAGAAACCACTTGATGCTACGTGCATTTAAAGCAACGAAAGCCAAACCTCAATGTAGCTGGCGAGTAAAATTCCAGCCATATTTATCAGATGATAATGACTTTTACCTTCTTCTTCTTCTTGTCCATGCCGTGTGGAGATGGTAATAATGTCTGTCCACAACTTTATGTCTCTTGTGCTGCGAATTATGTCCAACGTGTTCTCTCTTGGTCTCCCCCTGCCTCCTCCCCCCTCCATTTTTCCCGTTGTGACGACATACCCCAACTTTCCCCTTCTCATGACATTCCCAAAGAATGTGGACTGTCTTCTTCTGATGCGAGTAACCAGTTATCTTTGTGAGTGAACTTCTTTCAAGACATCTTCAGAGGTTTCTCTATCCGTCCACGGTGTTATCGTCGTACCCCCATAAAACCACATCTCCGCAGCTTTCCACATACTTCCACATGTTCCCTATAAGCTGTGAACTGTTGTGAGATGTTCCATCTAAGCAATGAAATGTTGTGAGATGTTCCGTCTAATGTATAAGCTGTTGTGAGATGTCCCATCTGAGTTATACACTGTTGTGAGATGTTCAATATAAGCTATAAACTGGTGTGAGATGTTCCATCTAAGTTACACATTGTTGTGAGATGTTCCGTCTAATGTATAAACTGTTGTGAGATGTTCCATCTAAGTTACACATTGTTGTGAGATGTTCCGTCTAATGTATAAACTGTTATGAGATGTTCCATCTAAGCTATAAACTGTTGTGAGATTTGTTGTCTAATGTATAAACTGTTGTGAAATGTTCTATATAATCTATAAACTGTTGTGAGATGTTCCATCTAAGTTACACATTGTTGTGAGATGTTCCGTCTAATGTATAAGCTGATGTGAGATTTTCCGTCTAAGTCAGTGGTTCTCAACCTTTTTTGGCCCATGCCCCCCTTCACCATATTTTCAGAACGTCATTCCCCCCCCCCCCCACCTATCAAAAATTTGGCCCGTGCCCCCCCCCCCCTTTCACTGTATTTTCAGAACGTCATTCCCTCCCCCCCCCTTTCATATTTCACTTCTAAAAATCCCCCACACCTACACAGTATACGTAAAATTGGAAGGTAAATTTAATAGCATATACTAAAACAAGTCTAGACATCCACATAAAACATGATTTGTGGGTCTACTTACTTTATAAAATGAATTTTAGAAGGATGAGATGTACTTAACTGTAAAGTATGAAGGGAAAAACAATATCAAGTAATCGGTTCTTGTATTAACGCGATCTTGAAATGGTCTTCATTCCCCCCCCCCCCCTGGAAACCCTAAAATTCCCCCCTTGGGGGGAATTCCCCACCGGTTGAGAACCACTGGTCTAAGTTATAAACTGTTGTGAGATGTTCCATCTAAGCTATAAACTGTTGTGAGATGTTCCATCTAATGTATAATCTGTTGTGAAATGTCCCATATAAATTATAAACTGTTGTGAGATGTTCCATCTAAGTTATAAACTGTTATGAGATGTGTTGTCTAATGTATAAACTGTTGTGGGATGTCCAGTCTAATGTATAAGCTGTTGTGAGATGTTCCATCTAAGCCATAAACTGTTGTGAGATGTCTCCTCTCTTCTGTTTAATGACTGGGGTTTAAAGGCAGTGAATCGACTTTACTGCAGCAGGTTTTATCTCATAAGGCTCGGCCGACGACCCCCCCCCCCCCCCCCCCCCAATTGGAGCTGACATCGAACACCACCACCCCCCCCCCCCCCCCACCCCGCCCGGTCCGCCCTCTTCCAACACAGCTAAACTCTGACTATTCCCAAAACGTTCCTTGTCGGCTGTGAACTGCTGTCAGATGTTCCCTGTAAGATATAGACTTTTAGTTTGTTCCCTGTAAGCTATAGACTTGTGATTTGTTCCCTGTAAGCTATAGACTTGTGATTTGTTCCCTGTAAGCTATAGACTTGTGATTTGTTCCCTGTAAGCTATAGACTTGTGATTTGTTCCCTGTAAGCTATAGACTTGTGATTTGTTCCCTGTAAGCTATAGACTTGTGATTTGTTCCCTTTAAGCTAAAGACTTGTGATTTGTTCCCTGTAAGCTATAGACTTGTGATTTGTTCCCTGTAAGCTATATACTTGTGATTTGTTCCCTGTAAGCTATAGACTTGTGATTTGTTCCCTGTAAGCTATAGACTTGTGATTTGTTCCCTATAAGCTATAGACTTGTGATTTGTTCCCTGTAAGCTATAGACTTGTGATTTGTTCCCTGTAAGCTATAGACTTGTGATTTGTTCCCTGTAAGCTATAGACTTGCGGTTTGTTCCCTGTAAGCTATAGACTTGTGATTTGTTCCGTGTATGCTATAGACTGTTGTCAGATGTTCCCTGTAAGCTATAGACTGTTGTGAGATGTTCCATGTAACTTATATACTGTTGTGAGAGAAAACAATTATGTTCCTTCAAATACCGGCTCTACACTTAGGAACGAGTCTACATTTGACTATAGCCTAAATATCGTCGTGACATCATCTATTTACGAGAGTTAGTTGCATATCCTTTACAGGACGCAGCAATCAATCCCACCATTTATTCACTTTGTGATTTAGTAGGCAAGTTTACGTTCAGTAGTTTTCAATGGATTTCTGAACTATCGATGCCCGTACCATTGTTAAAAATCAACACAAGGCGTTCTGCTTTCAAATCTTCTGCAGCTGATTTTGAACGCGGTCGTTCTAAAACTTCCTGTATGTTGATAGCAGAGTAGAGGGTTCAAATCCTACACCGACATTTAGTTGGACTTAAACGTTTACATTGCTCAGAATACAATGTGAAACTACTGAACGTACAATTGTCTAGGAAACCAATGTGGGATTGATGGCAACGTCCTGCCTATGATATGCACTATTTTTAATGCGGGAATGCGAAACGCGTTGGCTACCTCTTCGCCACAGTCGCTGGCTTTGTTTATAAGTTGAGTAAATAATATATGCGCAACGGTCTATAAACTGTTGCTGTATTGTACATGCGGGAAACTAAAGGTTTGACAATGGCTGTGACACAGTGCTATATATCGGGGTTCATAATATAAACACGTCTGTTAACGTCTTAATCTGTTAGCGCTGGATGTTGGGTTGTGGACACCAAACCCAACATCCGCACATCGTGTCAACGTCTTCGAGCGGAGGAGAGCACTTGAGCTGGTACAAGTTTT
Source organism: Cepaea nemoralis (assembly GCA_014155875.1). Taxonomy (NCBI): domain Eukaryota; kingdom Metazoa; phylum Mollusca; class Gastropoda; order Stylommatophora; family Helicidae; genus Cepaea; species Cepaea nemoralis. The sequence continues at coordinate 180,758 of JACEFZ010026260.1, forward strand.
ATCCTTGTGCGAAAAAATAAAAATGCAATCTACGACTAAATGTCATGGCAGAGCAAACCAGACCCTAAGCTTGGGCCGGCAACTGGTCTTGGATCGAACCTCCGACAGGCGGAAAGTTAGAGCATTGCTTTGCTGATCCTGCAGCTTCTGCAGCTTGTCTTGTTCCAGATGTATTGGTGTTATCTTTCCTCTGGAGTAAACTAGAGAGGGACCATGCATCATGGGCAACACATGGTCTCTACAATTCAGCCCAGGCTTTGAGCTATGGTAAGGTATAACTCCATCCCTGACCCCCACCATGGGTTGCAGTTATTATGCCTTCTAGAAGCACAATGTAACAAACTATTGTTTTGTTAAGGCGGCAAGGTGCCAATGACTGGGAGATTATAAACACGTTGGTACATTACCTGTACGGGGAACAAATGGTGGAATCATTAAGAGATTCGACACGTTTTTCCAGTGAATACCCTGGAAGAAAGGATGCTCCCGGACTTCGGCAGTTCCTGGGTCCTCAATGGAATCAACTCCACTAAAGCCGAGTCGACGGCGAGGGTCTTTATGGAGAATCTGAGACGAGTGAGAATACAAACATTGAAAGTAAAGATTAGGAGTTCCCATTACGAAGTGATTCTGCTTCGCGTTCCGAAGGTCGTGGTTCGATTCCGGGCAATTTTCTCGGAGACTAGAGCTACGGAGTTCGTGCTCTGTGCGACGGCTTCGGCAGGCCTCCCTACAGAAAGAGAAGGGGTTATATCGGATAAAACCCGGTGCAACGAAGTAGATCTTCTTGTCTCTTAAAACCTTTAAAATCAAGATTAAAACAGCGAGGAAAGGTCGCAAATCGAGAATAACCGCTGTTGCTCCAGTCATTTGTTTCTTGTACCTAGTACATCTGGAATCGCGGTAGAGTGCGGGCTAGCACGATTTCCTGTTGGCTTGGTGGTGTGTGTTCGAATACCCATCAAGGCTTGGTTTTTTTTTTAAATTGACCTGAGCTCCCAGGTCGATCTAGCCTAAAATGAATACCAGAACATGCTCTGGGAAGTGAAGCCAGCCGGTGTGACATTGAGCACACCCTCTATTGAGTGTCGGTTAATTTATCAACACATGAGTCTTGTGCTGTATGCCGGATACGCCTTAAGGCCTGTACAAGAGCCCTTTAATTGACGTTTTCACCAGACATGAACTACGCTCAAGGCCTGGAAAAGGCCCTTTACTTACTTTACTTCACTGACCCTATGTATCCATGTTAAAGTTGGTTGTATGTCCTTTACAGGACTTCGCATTCAATCCATTTATTGGCTGTGTTTTGTGAGGCAATTTTTTTACGTTTAGTGGTTGGCCATCGCTTTCTTGAACCTCTGAACTCAACGCGAAGCATTCTGCTTCCAAATGGCCGGACAGATGATTTCAAACTCTCCACTCGGTGTGTCAAGGAGTTGTGAAACGCGTTCACAGCACCTGAGTCACAGGGTCGAGATGAAAGCATGTACATTCTTGTCAAAGACAAGTATCTAATCTGGGAACTAACTCACTGAGAGTGGCATGCTTCAATTCAAACATCAAAAATGAGCAGCATTTGGTGGATCTTTAACCCCAGGGACACGCTGGTGTGCTAGGAAACAAACAGACGGACAGATTAACTGCGGTGGCATGGCTGGCTGGGCTATTGGTGCACGATAAGGCAGATGTGGTCAGGGGATCGTATAGTGTGGGAAACCAGATAAATCATCACGTCCTGGAGAGAATGGGGCGCCAGGGAGTGTACCAGAGGATTTGACCGACATTCAGGACTCCGAGGAAAAGTCAGAGGAACACGTAATCAGAGCGCAGCTGTTGCTGTTAGTATTGGGTCTCTTAAGGCGAGCTGTTGAGGTTTGAGCGCGAGTAGAAAAGTCCCGAGTGCTGTGATGTCGGTTATTGAACCAACCCACATCCATTCATGCTACATCTGGCCATTAACATATGCTCCCGACGTTTGTCTGCCCATTTTTACTCTCAGTGAACGTACCTATGTCACTACCGTATGACAATAGACACAGTACAACCTGCTTTCTGTTTGCGCCGAATGTTGGGCGCCGCTTACCAGACCTAACACCCCACATTGTACCAACGACTTCGGGCGGAGGAGCGCAAATGGGAGGGTACAAGCCTTTCTCTAGTGCGAGGAAATGTAACCTAGAGACTAAATGACACAGCAAAGCAGACCAGGCTCTAAGCCTTGGTCGGCAATAGATCTAGGATGGAAGCTTCGAGAAGCGGACAGTTAGAGCATTTTTGTACTGATCCAGCAACTTCTGCAAACTATTCTTTCACGTTACAGTGGACAGAATGAGAAGTAACATGGGACTAATAATTCCAAATTTATTAAAATATCACATACAGCGAGGATTGCAGATACGTGGTTGAGGGATTCTGCTCCAGACCAAACTAGGCGAAGAAGAAGAAGAAGAAGAAGAAGAAGAAGAAGAAGAAGAAGAAGAAGAAGAAGAAGAAGAAGAAGAAGAAGAAGAAGAGAAGAAGAAGAGAAGAAGAAGAAGAAGAAGAAGAAGAAGAAGAAGAAGAAGAAGAAGAAGAAGAAGAAGAAGAAGAAGAAGAAGAAGAAGAGAAGAAGGAAAGAAGAAGAAGAAGAAGAAGAAGAAGAAGAAGAAGAAGAAGAAGAAGAAGAAGAAGAAGAAGAAGAAGAAGAAGAAGAAGAAGAAGGAAGAAGAAGAAGAAGAAGAAGAAGAAGAAGAAGAAGAAGAAGAAGAAGAAGAAGAAGAAGAAGAAGAAGAAGAAGAAGAAGAAGAAGAAGAAGAAGAAGAAGAAGAAGAAGAAGAAGAAGAAGAAGAAGAAGAAGAAGAAGAAGAAGAAGAAGAAGAAGAAGAGAAGAAGAAGAAGAAGAAGAAGAAGAAGAAGAAGAGAAGAAGGAGGAGAAGAAGAAGAGAAGAAGAAGAAGAAGAAGAAGAAGAAGAAGAAGAAGAAGAAGAAGAAGAGAAGAAGAAGAAGAAGAAGAAGAAGAAGAAGAAGAAGAAGAAGAAGAAGAAGAAGAAGAAGAGAAGAAGGAGAAGAAGAAGAAGAAGAAGAAGAAGAAGAAGAAGAAGAAGAAGAAGAAGAAGAAGAAGAAGAAGAAGAAGAAGAAGAAGAAGAAGAAGAGAAGAAGAAGAAGAAGAAGAAGAAGAAGAAGAAGAAGAAGAAGAAGAAGAAGAAGAAGAAGAAGAAGAAGAAGAAGAAGAAGAAGGAGGAGGAGAAGAAGAAGAAGAAGAAGAAGAAGAAGAAGACGAAGAAGAAGAAGAAGAAGAAGAAGAAGAGAAGAAGGAGAAGAAGAAGAAGAAGAAGAAGAAGAAGAAGAAGAAGAAGAAGAAGAAGAAGAAGAAGAAGAAGAAGAAGAAGAAGAAGAAGAAGAAGAAGAGAAGAAGAAGAAGAAGAAGAAGAAGAAGAAGAAGAAGAAGAAGAAGAAGAAGAAGAAGAAGAAGAAGAAGAAGAAGAAGAAGAAGAAGAAGAAGAAGAAGAAGAGAAGAAGAAGAAGAAGAAGAAGAAGAAGAAGAAGAAGAAGAAGAAGAAGAAGAAGAAGAAGAAGAAGAAGAAGAAGAGAAGAAGAAGAAGAAGAAGAAGAAGAAGAAGAAGAAGAAGAAGAAGAAGAAGAAGAAGAAGAAGAAGAAGAAGAAGAAGAAGAAAAAGAGAAGAAGAAGAAGAAGAAGAAGAAGAAGAAGAAGAAGAAGAAGAAGAACAACAACAACAACAACAACAACAACAACAACAACAACAACAACAACAAGAAAACCTGCCAGGGAACCCATGAAAGGACAGATAACAGATGTAACGAGAAGCATTCATGTTCTGGTTACCTGTTTCAAGAAAGCTGCGGCCTCACCCGAGATATAATCGGACGGGGTGATGGGGCTCTCCGTGATCGCCTTGCCTAGATCTCCTAGCGTACGGCCAGTGAAGGGCAGCTGCAAGAAATGCATCAACTCTATATTCGTCATTGCATCAAATACAATTCTAACGTCCCTGCTATTTATTGAATACTGTATATGTCCTGTATGCGCCATGTCACCTAGTCTAATGTGACTGCGCGTGTTACTGCTCTATATAGGCACCAACTGTATGTCCCAGCACGCTAAATACCAGTACTGTGTATTGTCTGTGGCTACAGTGATAACAGCACATTGCTTTATCTGTGGCTACAATAATATCATCCTATTTCATTATCTGTGGCTACAATAATATCATCCTATTGCATTATCTGTGGCTACAATAATATCAGAACAATGTAGCATCTGAGGCCACAATAATAACAGTACATTGTATTATCTATTGCTACAGTGATAACAGTTCGTTTATTATATGCCGTTACTATAATACCAAGGAATACAGGATTAATAATGAGAAGACCCATTTTGACGGTCACACAGGGCACCGGCAGACATGTCTAGGTAATGTAGCGAACAGAGGACCGGGCAAGGTTTCCGTTGCGATCAAATCTGCCGAGGACCGCAAACTTTTCACTTTGCGAAGCTGCATGAGAGTCATGGTAATTCCCTGTGATAATGGTAGATAATAAACCCCCACGTCTTGCACACACCGCACGGGAAGCTGACTAGCAGGCTCGACATGAATGTGTTACTTGTCTGACAACATGGAAACTAAGTCTTATCTTGTTCTCAGTCAACTGGATAACTTTATGGAAAGAGAGACAGGGGAAGACAACATGAGAAGATATTGGACAGTCTTGTGTCATGGCACGGAAGGGAGTCAACACATGAACTGATACATGCCATCGGAGATCGCAATTTGTGGATAGGCATGATCGCCAGTGCCAGCCGGCAAGGCACTGGATGAATGATGATGATGATGATGATGATGATGATGATGATAACAAAATAGAATACAAACAAGAGATCCGATTGGTTTCTGCTATTCGGATCTCTATGGATGATAATGTTAGTATCCCTCTTCGCTTATTACTGCATTTCCTGGTACCAGTTATAGACTGGATCAACATGGGTTCCCAGGACTTCTCTCAAAGGGGGTATTGTTGCTGCACGACAGCTCCAGCCCTCATACATCTGCGCATACAGTGCTTTGACATCTGAAGTCTTGAAACATCCTGCATACTGTAAGATTTGGCGCCATCGGACTTTCACTGGGTTTGCACCCTTGAAAGAACATGTGCAGGGGTCAGCGGTTTGCTGACGACAACGAGGTAGTGGAAGCGGTGCAAAACTGGTTTAAGGCACACACAAAAGACTGTTTCCTAGAAGGCATCAAGAAGCTAGTGTACAGGTGGACCAAGTGTGTTACCAGGCAGGGAAAGTATGCTGATAAAAAAAATAACACACATACAATTGTTTAAGAAACAAAAAAATCCCAGTCTCCACTGTGATTCGAACACGTGGCACACGCTGGCAGGTAAAGGGAGTTATACGTAGTAGATATAAATATCTATTCTTGGGGAAACCAATTGACGTCTTTACATGGAAATCCGTGTAAGATACAAGGCTATTATCATTTTCAGTCACATCTACAGGGATTCTCAAAATATGCCTACTGATTACCTGTCCTGTCAGCAGCTGGTAGGTGATGACGCCCACTGACCACCAGTCGGCCGTGAACTGGACATCCACGCCAAAGACCACCTGCAATAATAACAACACTGTGTCATTGTTTTCATTTGTTGCTTTCTCTCGCTTTGAACTCATCGCCATCATCATATATATCATCGCCATCATCATAAATATCATCGCCATCATCATAAATATCATCGACTACATCACAAATATCATCGTCATCATCATACATATCATCGCCATCATCATACATATCATCGCCTACATCACAAATATCATCGCCTCCATGATAAATATCATCGCCATCATCATAAATACCATCGCCATCATCATAAATATCATCGCCTTCATGATAAATATCATCGCCTTCATCATAAATACCATCGCCATCATCATAAATATCGTCGCCTTCATCATAAATACCATCGCCATCATCATAAATATCGTCGCCTTCATCATAAATATCATCGCCATCATCATAAATATCATCGCCATCATCATAAATATCATCGCCATCATCATAAATATCGTCGCCTTCATCATAAATATCATCGCCATCATCATAAATATCGTCGCCTTCATCATAAATATCATCGCCATCATCATAAATATCATCGCCATCATCATAAATATCATCGCCATCATCATAAATATCGTCGCCTTCATCATAAATATCATCGCCATCATCATAAATATCGTCGCCTTCATCATAAATATCATCGCCATCATCATAAATATCATCGCCATCATCATAAATATCATCGCCATCATCATAAATATCATCGCCATCATCATAAATATCGTCGCCTTCATCATAAATATCATCGCCATCATCATAAATATCATCGCCATCATCATAAATATCATCGCCGTCATCATAAATATCGTCGCCTTCATCATAAATATCATCGCCATCATCATAAATATCGTCGCCTTCATCATAAATATCATCGCCATCATCATAAATATCATCGCCATCATCATAAATATCATCGCCATCATCATAAATATCATCGCCATCATCATAAATATCATCGCCATCATCATAAATATCGTCGCCTTCATCATAAATATCATCGCCATCATCATAAATATCATCGCCATCATCATAAATATCATCGCCATCAGCACAAATATCATCGCCAGCATCACAAATATCATCATAAATATCATCGCCATCATCATAAATATCATCACCATCATCATAAATATCATCGCCATCATCATAAATATCATCGCCATCATCATAAATATCATCACCATCATCATAATCATCACCGCCATCAGCACAAATATCATCGCCAGCATCACAAATATCATCATAAATACCCACGCCACCAATACACATTTATACAGTTACGGCCAGGGAACACGCTTGTTCCGTTTTCAGAAATTGTATAAATGCTTGAACCCTTGTCTGTGGCGAATAGGTAGGGAACGCAATTCGCAAACACGAATAACCAACCGCGTTTGAAACGGGTAGCTTTGTGTTTATTTTTAACAGTGATGTGAGGGTCGGTCGTTCAGAAAGCAATGGCAAACTGTTTAACGTAAACTTGCCTTTCTCTTTATAAGTTGCATATCCTTTACAGGATGTTGCAGCCAACACCAGCAGTTTACTGCCGTTGTTGATGTCTTGGCAAGTTTTACGTTAGTAGTTTGCCATTGCTTTCTGAACGACCGGCTCCCATATCAACACGTTAAAACCAGCCCGACACGGTCTGCAAACTTGTATAGTAAATCACAAACAGCAAATTAATGCTGGGGTTGTTTTCTACGTCCTGTAAAGAACACCCAACTTACTTTATCGATGTATGTGCTGATATATTTCTATCTTTGATGAATTAATGACTCCACACTGAAAAACCATACATCCTATCTAAGGTCTATAACTAAGTCAAATTTCCGAATCTCAAATCGCAATCTCAAAATACGATTATTTCCCTTACTAAAGCCGTCAGTGTTGTATATATGTAATGATAGGACGCATATTTTTGTCTGTGTGTGTGCATATCCTTTACAGGATAATGCTGTCAACACCAGCATCTTTCAGCTGTATGTTGATTTCTTGGCAAGATTACGCTCAGTAGTTTGCCATTGCTTTCTGAGCGGCCGGCTCACATATCCCGTAAGTTCTGATGCGATTCGAACCACTGCTGATTCTCACCGTCATCACGTTACCTACGAGAGTATACGAGATTACGGAGAAAAGTCGTAACTTCTAAGCCAGGAAGCCGGCAGGACGCATATAGTAGGTGCCAAATATTTTCTTTGACAATATGGGCAAAGAATGCTTGACGTTCCAGGAGGAGAATCTCCTGCAGTGGTTTTTCTGTCCAGCCTTTTCTTCACAGCTCTTGCAGTCCTGGTTGCTTCACAAGTGACTGCATCCTTGCGTAATGATGTACGCCACGAATTTTGGTCATTGGCAGCAGTCTCCCAGGTGACAAGATGAATTCCAAAAGCTTTCAGTGAGATTTTCAGAGTGTCTCCTTCTTCTTCTTCTTCTTTCGTTCGCCTGAAATATGTTTATAACTGCAATGTTGTCTCTTGTATGAATCTAACAGTCTTTTTTAGTTCATTCAGTGTCTGTAAAGCGTTTCCTCTGGTCTCATTGGGAGCGCTTACCACAGCGCAGTTCAAAGTAAAAAATTCGTTTAGGGAGCCTGTGATCTGGCATGCGAGTTAAGTGGCCAGCCCAGCGAATCTGATTCTTCATTAATATAGTGTGGATGCTGGGCATGGACGCTCTTTCTAGAACTTCGGTGTCTGAAGAATCTTTAAAAGCTTCCAAAGGCAGACTTTTTGGAAGTGGTTTAATTTCCTAGCGTGTCGCTGATAAACAGTCCAGGTTTCACAAGCATATAGCAATGTGGATGATACAACTGCTTTGCAGACTTTCAGCTTTGTTTGCAGGCTTATCCCATTTCTGTCCCATATATTCTTGTAAGTTGAATAAGGGAGTGGCAATTATTCCTCCATGTCCATAATCTTCTAGGGTGTTGTTTGAACCAGGTGTTTCCTACAATCATTTCCTGTTCTGTTCAAGGAGATAGATACACAGTACTCCCCACTCATAGGGGAGTGGCAATTATTCTGGACAGGAAAACATCAAAATCTATTCAAGGATATTGGGCCGTGTCGGACAGAGTTCTACTAGTTAAATTAAGTGGCAGACCTTTTAGCATAAATATTATTCAAGTATATGCCCCAACAGGAGAATCCAGTGAAGACAGTGTAGAAGAATTTTATAATGACATGGAGTCTGCCTTAAAGAAATGTAAAAAATCAGAAATAACCATCATAATAGGGGACTTCAATGCAAAAGTAGGAAATCAAGGAGATAGATACACAGTAGGAAACTATGGTTTAGGAGAGAGGAATGAAAGAGGATACAGACTCGTAGAGTGGGCAAAAGAACAGGAAATGATTGTAGGAAACACCTGGTTCAAACAACACCCTAGAAGATTATGGACATGGAGGAGTCCTGATAGCAGGATTAGAAACCAGATTGACTACATTCTCATTAGCAGAAGATTTAGAAACGCATTAACAATAGCAAAAACAGTTCCCAGTGCTGATTGTTATAGTGACCACAGATTACTCACAGGAACATTGAGGATAAAGTTGAAGAAAGTCAAGTATATAACAGGAAACACTAAATATGATTTGTGTACATTGAGTAATGACAAGGAAATACAAAACAAATTCAACATAGAAGTACAGAACAGATTCGAAATTTTGTCTGATCTAGAGATCCTATTCCAGGATGTGGATGATCAATGGGAAACGTTGAAGAATTCAATCAATGTGGCTGCAGAAACAACTATTCCAAAATTAAAGAAGGTGGGTCGTAAGAAATGGATGACTGAAGAAATTTTACACCTCATGGAAACAAGAAGACTCAACAAAAATAATTCTGTCAAATATGAAGAAATTCACAGACAAGTCAGAACATTATGTAAGGAGGCAAAAGAAGCATGGCTTGAGGAAAAGTGCTTAGAAATTGAAAGCCAACACAACAGTCAAAATACCAAATTAGTGCACAAACGAATTCAGGAACTTACTAATAAAAGAACAAGTACATCAACAGGGTGTCTAAAAACTGAAGATGGCAAAATCATAATAGAAAAAGACCAGATTCTACAGGTATGGACAGATTATGTGAAACACCTTTATGATGATAACAGAGACGAACAGTATGATATTAGATTTAATAATGAAGGACCGCCAATTTTGGAGATGGAGGTTCGAAATGTTCTTAAGCATATGAAAGCTAGCAAGGCCCCCGGTTCAGATAACATCACAACAGAAATGATTAAAGCTTTAGAAGAATTTGGAATAGATCAAGTCACCAGACTGCTGAACACATTATATGATACTGGAGATATACCTCCTGAATTATGTAACTCTATATTTATTGCAATCCCAAAGAAATCAGGAACCTTGGAATGTGATCAACATAGAACAATTAGTATAATGAGTCACATCACAAAGATTTTGCTAAGAATTATCATGCAAAGAATGAGGAAGAAGATACAACCTGAAATAGGGGAAGAACAATGCGGGTTTGTAGAAGGAAAGGGTACAGTAAATGCTGTGTATATGCTGCGAACAGTTATTGAACGTGCTATAGAAGTAAACAAGGATATACATCTTTGCTTTATTGACTACACAAAGGCTTTTGATAGAGTTAGACATGTCAGCATGGTGGATATGCTTGCAGATCTACAAATTGATGGGAAAGACATTAGACTTATAAAAAACATATATTGGAAACAACAAGCTGCAATAAGGATTGATAATGAAGTGGGACAGTATCAGCCAATTAAGAGAGGTGTTAGGCAGGGATGTGTGATGTCTCCAGATCTTTTTTCCCTGTACAGTGAAAATATTTTCAGAAATGTAGAGGATATAAATGGAATCAGCATTGGAGGACGAAACATCAATAACATTAGATATGCAGATGATACAGTATTAATTGCAGACAATGCGCAGGACCTGCAACAATTAGTAGATGCGGTTGTTGTACACAGTGAGCAACTGGGGTTAGAATTAAATTGTAAAAAGACTCAGGTTATGGTCGTCAGTAGGAAGGAAGAAGTGCCACAATGTAATATACGAGTAAATGGAAATATTCTTCAACAAGTGAATCGGTACAATTATCTTGGAACAGTTATAACATCTGATGGGAGATGCCTTGAAGAGATTAGAACAAGAATCGCCATGGCGAAAGTAGCCTTTAGCAAGATGAAAAACATTCTGACCAATAAAAAGATGTCAATTGAAACGAGAAAAAGAGTGTTGAGGGGATACATAGAGCCTGTTCTTTTGTATGGATGTGAAACTTGGACAATGAGCAGTCAAGCTGAAAAGCATCTGATGGCTGCAGAAATGTGGTTTCTGAGGAAAATGCAAAGAATACCATGGACAGACAGAAAAACCAATGACCAAGTACTACAGGAGACAAATGAACATCGTAGACTGATTAGAGAAATTAGACGTAGACAGTCAAAATTTTTTTGACATGTTATGAGAAGAAATGGGTTGGAGAACCTAGTGACAACTGGTAAGATCGAGGGGAACAGACCAAGAGGAAGACCGAGAGGAAAATACCTGGATGGCTTGGCCACATGGCATGGACGATACAGGAACACTGAGCTGATCCACGACACTGGTGATCGAGTGACATGGCGAGTCATGACCGCCCACGCTTTCCGGCATGGCACATGATTGATTAATTGATATTCTTGTACAGTCTGCCAAAGGCAGCGCTGGCCTTGGAGATTCTTGCATTCACTTCATCATCAATTGTGGCAGCTTGTGACACAGTGCTGCCAAGATAGGTGAATTTGTCCACAACACTTAGTCTATGGTCATTCACTTTGATATTCAGCATGGTGTGATTATTCCCTGGAGCTGGCTGGTACATAACTACAGTCTTCTCCAAGTTGATATTGAGCCAAAAGTTGGCACAGGCATGTGAGAAAGCTGAAACATTGTGAACTACTACTACTACTACTACTACTACTACTACTACTACTACTACTACTACTACTACTACTACTACTACTACTGCTGCTGCTGCTGCTGCTGCTGCTGCTGCTGCTGCTGCTGCTGTTGCTACAAATGCTGTCACTAATACTATTAATACTACAACTAAATTTTTGAAGAGGTTATGGATGCAATTCATAATCCCGCATACCGGGTTCGAAACACAGCTTCGGGTGATTTGGAAGCAGATCGCATTGCGTTCATTTTTATAAAATTATATGAGTGCCGGTCGTTGAGAAAGCAATGGCAAACTACTGAACGTAAACTTGCCAAGAAATCACAAACAGCCAAACCAATGCTGGGATTGACTGTGACGTCCTGTAAAGGATATGCAACTAGCTTTAACTTCTTCTTTTGCTCTACAACCACCTACTAAGGTCGTTTAAAGTCGCTTAAAAGTCGACAGGGTCGACTTCATTGCACCGGATTTTTAACAAATAAGGCTCAGTCTCTTTCTGCAGCGCGGAAAGCCTCGCACAAAGCACGAACTCCGTAGCTCCAGCGACGACCCCCAAGAGCCTCCGAAAAAAATGCAGTCGTGAACCGAAAGACGCGGCCCGGAATCAAACGCTCAGCCAACTCACTCCAAACCCTCATATACTGAACTATATTATGCAACTCCGTCCATGTCCTCTCTGTATTGTCCATGTCTGTTTCTACCCCCCTTTTCCGTGTGATTTTAGATCTTCCATTATTTCTTTTGCCTTGTGTATCCCAGCCGGCTCCGTGGCTAAAGGCTTGCGAACGCGGTTCGTGAGCCGGGTACCAGGCGTTCGAAGCTCAGCTGCGACCGATTTGTTCAGCAGACCGTGTCGCGTTGTGGTATAACCGGCTGGTATGGGAGCCGGTCGCTCAGAAAGCAATGGCAAACTACTGAACGTTACACGTGCCTAGTACATCAACAGCAGCTGAACAATGCTGGTGTTGACTGCAACGTCCCGTAAGGGATACGCAACAAACTATTATCCCAGATAAATTCTGTATAATGATACTGATCTCAGGTTGTCTCAATCTATATCCCCATATCCAACGCCAGCATCTTTACTTCAACTCTTTTTTTTCTCGCATATCCTATTTACAGGACATCGCTGTCAACACCAGCATTTTACCGCTGTTGTCAATGTCATGGCAAGATTGAGCTCAGTAGTTTGCCATTGCTTTCTGATCGACTGGCTCTCATACCCACGTAAGGAACCAATATGACGCGATCCGCTATCGAATCTCACGCAGCTGCGTTACCCCACGTATATATACGGGATTACGGAGAAAGTCAATAACTCCTTCACCCGGGTGACCTTCAACTCTTAGTCCATGGTAGTTGTCTAGTTCTTTTCCTGGGCTCCAAATCGGCCTTTCTGTAGTACCAATGTAGTCCTAGTCTCATTTTTTTTTTCCGCATATCCTTTACAGGACATCGCCGCATTTTATCGTTGTTGTTGATTTCTTGGCAAGATTACGCTCAGTAGTTTGCCATTGCTTTCTGAACAGCCGACTCACTTATCCCGTAAGTCACCAACGCGGCGAGAACCGCTACCAATTCTCGCGCGCTGCGTTACCCTACGTGGATAAACCGGATTACGGAGAAAGTCGTTTAAACTCTCGGCCGAGGAGACCGGCTAGTCCTATTCTGCCCAGGTACAATTAATGAATGTTTGTACCAGGTTTATTTGTCAGTGTTGTAGTCTTTCTCCATGTTTCTGATCAATACTCCTTCTTCTTCTGCGTTCATCCGGAATCTTTTTTTCTTTTTCGGACGTGATTGCGTTGTGCCTGTTTACAGCAGAGCTGCGTTCTTGCGCCGTTAGGCCGACACATCCGACTTCTGCGGGTATTTGTTGACCGGGTTAACCTTCACGGGGGTTTCTTAAGACGTTTGACTCTCACTGTTGTGGTGTTATCCTCCATCGCAACTGTAGTACTGACTCAACGTCAGAAACGAATACTATCACTAGTAATTACTGTTGTTGTTGTTGTTGTTGTTGTTTGCCATATTATGATATGACGGGTACGCACCAGAAAGAAATAAATAATAGAAAAGGGGATTATCTATAATTATCCAGAAAGACGTACCAAAATAAACAACGAACTAAGGAAACTTAGAAACGGGGTACGTCAGACGACAACAGAGAAGGACAACAGAGAGGACCTTGTGTGATTCGGCTGAGGCGCGACATATTTCTTGGAGCCGTGGGCGTTCAGAGATTTTGGTTGCAAGGATTATCAGGTGGAGGATGTCTGACGAGAAGATTGTCAATATCGAATAGAAGACCCGTGGGCACGGAATACCTAGACAATGTTTCAGATGAGAATGGCGGGATAAACGGCGATCCGAGGTAAAGTCAGATAATACGTGGATATAGTTTGCAGATATTGTGTAATGCCATCCCTGTGTTAAAGGGAACTTTACGGTCTGGACGACCACTGTATTGATCTAGCACCACAAATAAACGTGTGTGTAAGTACTTTCACTATCGGAATGGCGTCGGTTGATTCTTCGCATTTCATTTTCAAAGTTTGATGTGAAACTTTAACTGTTGTTGAGCCAAAGCTTTGACGTTGACTTTCCAGTTAATTGTTACGGGAGGAGTTGATCCGAGGCATTGTGGGGGCTCGTCCGGGATTTTATGTTTTCCATTTACATCGATCTGATAATCCACATCACTAATTTTCTTAAGTACTTTAAATGGACCTTGCCATGAAGTAACTAAACAATCCCGAGGATCAGGTAACAATAACCAGACCTCTTCTTCTTCTTTCAAGACTATTGTCTTGGCGTTTCTATTATCGTACTGTCTGTACTTTTCTGCAGCTTTCTCAAGTGCCGATTTTGCAATCTGGCAAACTGTAATGATTTTATCTCTCAACTGTGTTACCATTTCATATGCTTCCCTTTTTGGGTGATCATATGTTCTATTTGTAAGCATGTCATTGTATAATAACAATGGCCCACGTGGATTTGCTCCGTATACCAGTTCGAACGGAGAAAATCTTGTACTGGATTGTGGTACCTCACGGTACGCAAATAGTACAGCTGGTAACAAAATATCCCAGTCTTTGGGTCTATCCGCTGCTCATTTTGCTAGAGTTCTTTTCAGGACTCCATTATAATTTTCATTGACATTGTTGTTGTTGTTGTTGTTGTTGTTGTTGTTATCCATTATCATTAACATGTACGTTACCTCCGGGGATGCATAGAACTGGTCGCCACAGTTCTTGACCAGCATGTTGCAGGCCTGACCACAGTCCAGGTTCTGGTCACACATGGTGTAAGGGGTCAGCTTGAGATGACCGGTGGGCTCTATGAGCATGTTACAAAGGGACAGTCGCCTGGGAAAGCATAGTTCAGTTTAGTTTAGTCGACGGATTAACATCACAGCACACGGGTGTAGCCATAAGTGCTCCGTTCTACTCCTAACTCAAGCCTGAGTCTGGAGAATCTCAGCTCAGTGCACGAACTCTGTAGCACGGCGAGGATCCTGAAATACTTTGGGTAGATTTTTAACTTGAAATTTAGCCCGGGCAGAGCCGTTAGGCTACTCTTTTTCGATTTCCAACTGCCAAGGGATTTTGTACGTGCGGATTTTGTACACGGGCGTCCGATCTCACTACCCAGAGACCAGGGGAAATTTTGTTACTAGAAGTCCACGTGAAAAAATCCTGGCCCTCACGGGGCTTGAACCCGAGCAATCTAGGCGGACACCATACCTCAAGACCACTCAGCCCCCGGGGGAGGCATATATATCGGCTACAGTACACAGCACAAGCATTGATGGTTCGTGGACATATAGATAAGGCTATTGGTAGTATTAACTACATGTATGAAATCAGCATTAACATCTAGAGAGATAAACGACGCATTAAAAATGAGAATTGTCAAATGTTTCTATATTCAACACTACTGTATGGCTCGGAAGCCTTGACATAGAACAAGCAATTAGACAGCCGAATAGAGGCCCTGGATATACAGACGACTATGTCGTAATTCATGGAAACAAAAACAATCAAATGCAGAAGGTCTAGATAAACTGGGAATGAAAAGTGAGTTGATGAAAGAAATAAAAGAGAAGCAAGTGAAATATTTTGGCCACGTTTAAAGACATTATACTCTTTTAAAAACCCATACTGGAGGGCAAGGATGAGGGCAAGCGACCAAGAGGCGAACAACGATACAAGTGGGACGATATCATAAGAGATGGACGAACAGCAGTCTGACAGAATATACAATCAAGGCGAGAGACCGACAGTGTTGGAGATCCATTGCAGCCAACCTTCATTAGGGAGACGGCACCTGATTGATTGATTGAGTATTAACTGATTCAGTGCCGAAGGATAAAATATCGCCAAATATGACCTCCCATTTGGACAGAAGGACGATATATCGCAATACTAGTGTTACCGTGTTATTTCTTTTGTTTCGTGTTATCTCGCAATTTTAAATGCTCTGTAAACAGACATTTACATTGTTTACGAGATTGTGAACCATATTTGGTCCAAACCTATTGTTTCTTTGGCCCTGAATCAGTTAATAGTATTACTAATAGCAGTTTTAATAGTAGCAGTAGTTGTAGTATTTGTAGTAGTAATAGTATAGTAGTAGTAGTATTTGTAGTCATAGTTGTAGTAATAGTAGTAGTAGAAGTAGTAATAGTAGTAGTAGTCGTAGCAGTCGTAGTAGTAGTAGTAGTAGTAGTAGTAGTAGTAGTAGTAGTAGTAGTAGGTGTTGTTGTTGTTGTTGTTGTTGTTGTTGTTGTTGTTGTTGTTGTTGTTGTTGTTGTAGACAACAGGTTAAGCTGTTGTGAAAACAGTGTATGTAATATCATGATATCATGACAGATAACTGCCGTAGGATTATGCCCTGCTAAGCCTCACATATACTAGATAATGACATTACGAATTGACAAGGGTGTCCTTCCTGAAACATGTCATGATAATTCTAAAAATGTATTCAATGTTAATTTCAAGAGGCCTCACATATACTAGATAATGACATTAAGAAGTGGTGTGTTCTGGGAATCCGTTCTAAAACTGACAGTTCTAACCAAATTATTCGTTGCTGATTCTAAGAGGCTGTATCAACTACAGAGCCGTAGCGGTAAGTAGTGATTCTGCATGAGATAGAATCTCTGTCTGCCTGCCTGCCTGCCTGCCTGCCTGCCTGCCTGTCTGTCTGTCTGTCTGTCTGTCTGCCTGCCTGCCTGCCTGCCTGTCTGTCTGTCTGTCTGTCTGTCTGTCTGTCTGTCTGTCTGCCTGTCTGTCTGTCTGTCTGTCTGTCTGTCTGTCTGTCTGTCTGTCTGTCTGTCTGTCTCTCTCTCTTTTCTATATATATTCTACAACCGTGATGAAACAATGCCACAACCGTGATGAAACAGTGCCACAACCGTGATGAAACAGTGCCACAACCGTGATGAAACAGCGCCACATACCCTGCTTTACGGTGACCAACAGGTCACCATGCACCCTATAAGTAGCACACAGAGCAGCCACGCGACTCCGTGAATAAATCATCAGCTGTTAACTGATTAAGTGCCATAGGATGATTAATCGCCTGAAGCCACTTCCGTATCTGCCATGGGCATATTTACAGTAATTTCTCCTATGCAACTCCCTTTAATTTGATATATAATACAACATGTCTGCTACCATATTAACAGCTTTTAAGTCATAATTGTGACACACCCCTACTTCCCATCTTCAGCCATCCATTTCTGTTTGGTCCTGTTTAACACTGAGTCTGTTATTATGTGTTGTACACCCCACAGACAAACCTTTGAGGTGGCCGCAAGCGAACAGACTAACAACCCCACAGTAATTAATTTCACACGGCCTGGTCTCCGTTCCTAAGCCATATAAAATTATGTGGTCTGGCCCAGCAGACAGGGGGTTAATGAAAAGCCAAGTGTTTACACGGGATAAAGTAGACCGGGAAAACATTTCCCAGATAAGTGACCGGAGCTAATGAAAGACTTGTGTGGTGAGAGACAAAGCCCAGCTGTATAGAGGGAATGGGGAGGAAGGGAGGTGACAGCACGAACAATGAAAAGAAAGTAACTACAAACATGTGACGAAAACAATCTACAGACACATACCTGATGATTTTCCCACGATTGTGAATGTAGGCGACTGCTTCGATCAACTCGGTGACGTAATACCTGGGAGAAATGGTTTACAAAAAACACAAATGACAAACTGGCAAGCGTGGGTTCACATTACACAACTGCTAATTTGTTTGTTTGGTTTAAACTAACATTTCTACCTACCCTCCCACCTACCTACCTACCTACCTACCTACCTGCCTGCCTGTCTACCTACCTACCTACCTGCTGAACCCACCCACGCACCTACCCACCCACCAACTCACCCACCTACCCCCCACCCAGCAACTACCTATAACCACCAGCCCGCACACCTACCTACCCACACATCCACATACTCACCTACCTACCTACCCACACACCTACCTACCTACCTACCTGCTCAACCCACCCACGCACCTACCCACCCACCAACTCACCCACCTACCCACCCACCCAGCAACCTACCTATTACCCACCAGCCCGCCCACTTACCTACCCACCCATCCACCTACTCAACCACCTACCTACCCACCCACACACCTACCTACCTAGCTGCCTATTTGCCTACCTGTCTACCAGTCTGCTTGCCTGTCTACCTGTCTATTTATCTGTCTGTATGTCTGCCTGTGTACATAACTGCTTGTCTGTCTGCTATCTCATTGTGGATGTTAGCTGTCGGTTTGTATATTATATATAATTTATATAATATGCCATCTTTCTCAGCGACTCCATGAGTATGTCAAGAAAAATCGATATGGGCAAGGCCTGGCGGCAATAGCTTGATTCTCTGATGAGGCCAAGAGTACAGGAAGGCCCCGCTATACGTCGCTCAGGTTATGTCGTTTCGCTATAACGTCGTTGTCACAATGGGACATAATTTCACTTCACGTCGCTATGTTCCGCTATAACCTCGTCAGCTGTTTTGCTATGCTACGTTAACGTCTCCATTTTACATTTTGTGCAGTGTATTTTCCCAGGATCTTATCATGTAATCACCCATAATTATCAGTTTAAAGCGCACAGTAAGTGCTGATAGTGTGTCTGGTTGTAAGAGAGCCAGGAAAAGTGCTACTCTTGATGTGAAGTTACATGTGTTACGTCGTTTTGAGGCTGGCGATCGGGCTGTTGATATCGGTAAAGTCCATAGTTTACCGGCAACCACGGTAAGGAAAATTCATGCAGGTGCTGACAAAATCAAAGAGTGCTTCCAAGATCACTCGTACCAGAAGTGCTCTTATGGAGAATATGGAAGCACTATTGACCGTCTGGATTGAAGACCAGAACCAACGGAATATGCCTGCAAGCAAGATGGTTATCCAAGAGAAAGCAAAGTCTCTCTATGAAGATCTTGCTAGGAAAGAGGGTGAGAGCAGTACTAGTAGTTTTGGAGCGAGTCGTGGTTTTAATGCCTCTACGTCCCAATAACTCACCAACTCGCCTTCCAGCCCACCTATATTTAGCCAATAAATATCAACAACCATCAAAATAAACATTACATAATACACTGTATTTCATTTAATTCTGTGGGAAATAGTGGGAAATATACGTTGTTTCACTTAAAGTCGCGTTTTCCTAGAACGTAACCCCGATATTAACCGGGGCCTTCCAGTCGTGTCTGTTTTATGTCTGTACCAGGGCACGCGGGTGTGAGAAGAAACGAATAAGCAGATATTATTACGGGCCCTGAGATGTAGGGAACGGACGGGAAATCGAGCAGGTTGACATCCTGAACGCCCTCAGGGAGGCAGGACTAGTTAATGACACAAGAATGGATGTGATTCTGCAACTTTGAGCAGTCTGTAAGAGCATCAGGTCAAACGGGGTCAAGCTAGACTAGAATACCATGCGGGAAGCCAAAGAAGAACAGTCAGCAAATACACAACTAGTGTCGTCAGTCGCTACACGCTGAGGGAGATACCAAGAAGAAGTTTGTGCACTTATGAATTTATAGTAGATGTGCAATCTGTTGACTGTCTAACTAACTAACCAACCAACCAACCAACCAACCAACCAACCAACCAACCAACCAACCAATCAACCAACCAAACAACTAACTAACTAACTAAAGAACTAACTAACTAACTAACTGACTGACTGACTGACTAACTAACTAACCAACTAAAGAACTAACTAACTAACTAACTGACTGACTGACTGACTAACTAACTAACTAACTAAAGAACTAATTAACGAACTAACTGACTGACTGACTGACTAACTAACTAACTAACTGACTGACTGACTGACTAACTAACTAACTAACTAAAGAACTAACTAACTAACTAACTGACTGACTGACTGACTAACTAACTAACTAACTAACGAACTAATTAACGAACTAACTGACTGACTGACTGATTGACTGACTGACAAACTAACTAACTAACTAATTAACTAACTACCTAACTAACTAACTAACTAACTGACTGACTGACTGACTGACTGACTAACTGACTGACTGACTGACTGACTGACTGACTGACTAACTAACTACTAACAAATTAACTAACTAACTAGCTAGCTTACTGACTGACTGTCTGATTGATTAACTAACTAACTAACTAACTAAATAACGGACTGACTGACTAACTGACTAACCGACTGACTGACTTACTGACCGACTAACTAACTAATTAACTAACTAGCTTACTGACTGTCTGATTGATTAACTAACTAACTAACTAAATAACTAAATAACGGACTGACTGACTAACTGACTAACCGACTGACTGACTTACTGACCGACTAACTAACTAATTAACTAACTAGCTTACTGACTGACGATCTGATGGACTAACTGATTGACTAACTTATCTTCAAACGACGCTACTGCACATCCTATATCTTCACCTGACAGGTGTAGTTGTAATTTCAAGGTATGCCGAACTTACTTGGCATCATGCTCGATCATCATCCCCACTTGCTGAAGTCTGTGACACAGGGACACGGACTGCGGCCAGTAGTCTGTGACAAAGTAGTAGTATTCCTGCAGAAGGCATAGTCTTTGTCAGTACCCATTGTCCGCTGTTCGGGTATCGTGGGTTTAACTAACTACGGCGCGAACTACTAGTAGTAACTTGGTCAAAGGGTGTAGACTTCATTACTGTCTACATTTCATAATTATATATTTGCTCTTGTGCTGAGCACACAATATGTGCGACAAAAGCTAAAAATTTGTGAGTAAGCGAACGTTTGTAGTGCAGCTTTAAGTAAATATTGCTTTTTCTTATTTGGTTTCTCCATTTGGTCATCGGGGTGGAGCCTGTTGACAATGAAAGACCTAAAACTTGTGAAAGGGACTTTACCACCGCAGACTTATCTCAGCCAGTCCGTAAGCGTTGTGTTGAATCTTAACCTGGTTCCATTTTAACACTTCTACGCAAATGCGAAGCTGTATTACCCCGTTCGTTTCTGAGCTTGGAGAGGGAGGAGAGCTCTGTACACACAGTGCCCGTGGAGATTGCACTTTGGTATTGATTGGGGAGAAGATTCTCGACACAAACCTCAGTCTGGGAGACGTTCGCCTTTTCTGTGCCTGGGCGGCTTGAAGTTCAGTGCACGGGCTTTGGGGTATAACACAGAGACTTACAGATGATTGGCGGAACCAGTATATCTACTTGCCAGCCAACCAGTAGTTTGCCATTTCTTTCTGAACGAGCGACTAAAATGATCACTAAAACAAACGCACGCTGATCTACTTACACATCATCTACAGAGGATTTCGATCCCCTCAATGTCCGTGAATTTGGAATAACACTTTTACGATCCCCTAAGTTCCTAGCGCCCATTTCATTACACACATTTCATGGTGATTTCATAACAAACAATAGAGAATTATTTCATTACAAACATTTGAGATTTTTTTCATTTCAAATATTTGAGATTTATTACACACTTTTTTAGGGTATCTCATTAGACACATTTTCATAATTATTTCAGTATAAATATTTGAGAAGTGCTTCCGTAGACTTACATGCATAAATGGCAGACTGGATCTGAAAGAAAAGATAATTTTCGCCAAGAACGGCGACGGTTCTCCCCCCTTGAAGGTGAAGGGCAGGATGGCCCTGACAGCGTCGATGTAGTCCACCGCTTGCTGCAATCATGGTCATGAGACCACCAGCTTGGGTCCACTTTGGCACTTTGGTGGCTGCATACGGCGTGAAGTCCACTCTGTTGGCCAGGTAGCTCTGTAAAATTGTTACTGTTGTTGATAAAAAGGTAATGTGCTGCTTTAAGCGACTGTATTCTAGTTACATAGTGCGGGTCGTGATGGCAGAGTGGCTACTGCCCCTAAATGGCATTATTGCATTATTGTGGTACGGGTTCAATACCCAGCTGGGGCAGGATTGATTTTTTTCCCCACCTACAGCATGGCTTTGATGTCTGTCCAGCCACATGCGAATGGGTACCAGTGAGAGAGCCCACGCGGGGAAATGTCAGAGAAGTTCAGATTTCGTGTGTTGGGACAAGGGAGGGGGGAGGGATGTGGTCATGGAAGTCTAGATTTCGTGTGTTGAGACAGGGGTGGGGTGGGGGTGACCATGTCGTCAGAGAAGTCCTGATTTCGTGTGTGACAGGTTGGGGGGGGGGGGGGGGGGGGAGAGGGTAATTTCGTCAGCGAATTCCAGATTTTGTGTGTGAAACAGGAGGTCAATTTCGTCAGCGAAGTCCAGATTAACCATTTCTGGCAGTGCTTGTTGTTGTCTTCATATATCACGTCATATGACGTGTCGCGTCCGATATTCTCTCACATTTACCAGGTTTGTTATCCAGTGCTGGCAACTATCTCACTTTATCAGAATTATGAATCACAGAAGATGGTAAAAATAGACAGAAATCGAAATTAGTTGTCAAAAAGCAAGTGCGCTTATGTACCAATTAGCACCCATACTATTTTTTATTTATTTATTTATTTATTTTTTTGCATATCCTATTTACAGGACATTGCAGTCAACACCAGCATTATCAGCTGCTGTTGATGTCTTGACAAGTTTTACGTTCAGTAGTTTGCCATTGCTTTCTGAACGACCGGTTCACATAGCTTCCGTAAGAAACCACTGCGACGCGATTCGCTGTCGAATCTCGCGCAGCTGTGATTCGTACGTTGGTATACAGGATACGAACAGCGTCTTTAACACCTTTGCCAGGGAAACTGGCAGCGTCCATACTGAAGCACCCAAATATAGATATGTCCGCCAAAACGGCAGATAATACATAGTATATTCACACAACGCTTATGCTACCAATGCCAAACTTGGACATCCAAATCACAATTATGCAAAATCAACACCTGCGAGATTAGATACTTAAGAAGAGCTGCCGCTTAACTATCCCAGACTGTATAAGAAATAACGTTATCGGACAGACATCTTGTGCCACATATATTGAAAGACAGAAGATCTAATGGTTCGACCTTCTCGTTAGAATGCAATACCATCAACTACCAGCACTGGCACATCAAAGAAGATCTGCCACAGGAGCTAGAGGACGCCCGAGAGGAAAATACATTGACCACATCAAATACATTGTACAATCACACGGAATGACACTGTCCAGTGTCAGCCATCGGGCGCTGGAACGTCAACTATAGCTCCCCACGGTGCTTGACGGCAAAAGTGGAAAATGATGATGATGATGATGATGATGATGATGATGATGATGATGATGATGATGATGATGATGATGTTGATGATGATGATGATGAATGAATGAACACCAACAAATCTATTACTCGCATTACCTTTCCAAGCCTACCGGAACCAAGATGGCGCATGAACTTCATGAACTGGTTAGGGTCGGTCTCTCTGTCGTCATCAACATGCCTGTCTTTGACATTGAGATGAACCGGAAACACAGACACCTGAGACATACCTCATACACATAAATCATTCACAACCAGACAATGTTTCGCCCAACTGACAAATATACATTTTGTTACATTATCGTATGGATAATATTACGTGTGTTTGTTTGTTCGTTGTCATCACTGAGGACGATTTTGTATCATCTGTCAATTCCAAAATCGATTCCTGCATTTGATGCCATCTGTCAGTCCAAAAATCGAATCCTGCATTGGATGTCATCTGTCAGTTCCAAAATCGATTCCTGCATTGGATGTCATCTGTCAGTTCCAAAATCGATTCCTGCATTTGGTGCCATCTGTCAGTTCCAAAATCAATTCCTGCATTTGATGCCATCTGTCAGTTCCAAAATCAATTCCTGCATTTGATGCCATCTGTCAGTTCCAAAGTGGATCCCCGGTGGGATGTTAGACCAATCAGAGCCCCGCACAGCCAGTGACATTTGTTTTTAGGATTGTCTAGATTGGATGAGGATTGTCGGGATTGGGTGAGGATTTTCGGGGTTGGGTGACGATTGCCTGGATTCTATGAGGATTGTTGGATTTGGATTTTCTGGACTGGATGAGGATTTTCGTGATTGGATGATGATTATTGGTAGTTTATTGTCTGGACTGGATGGGGATTATCTGGAGTGGATGAGGATTATATGGATTAGATGAGGATTATAAGGACTGGAATGTTGGGTTTGGCTGAGGATTGTCGGGATTTGATGAGGATTGTCTGGCTTGGATGAGGATTGTCTGGATTGGATGAGGATTGTCCGGGATTGGGCGAAGAGTGTCCGGGATTGGATGAGCATTTTCTAGATTGGATGAGGATTGTCCGGGATTGGATGACGATTGTCTAGATTGGATGAGGATTGTCTGGATTGGATGAGGATTGTCTAGACTGGATGAGAATTGTCTGGATTGGATGAAGATTGTCTAGATTGGATGAGGATTGTCTTGACTGGATGAGGATTGTCCGGGATTGGCGAGGAGTGTCCGGGATTGGATGAGGATATTCTAGATTGGATGAGGATTGTCCGGGATTGGATCAGGATTGTCTAAATTGGATGAGGATTGTCTGGATTGGATGAGGATTGTCTGGATTGGACGAGGAGTGTCCCGGGATTGATGAGGATATGCTAGATTGGATGAGTGATTGTCCCGGGATTGGATTAGGAATTGTCTAAATTGGATGAGGATTGTCTAGATTGGATGAGGGTTGTCAAAATTGGAATTAGGAATTATAGAAAATAAGATGAGGGATCATCAAATCTTCACTAAGTTGTCCCATCAATCTTTCACTAAGTTTCCCATCAATCGGTCACTAAGTTTTCCCATCAATCTTTCACTAAGTTTTCCCAGCAATCTTTCACATAACGTTTCCTATCCGATTCTTTCACTAAGTTTTGCCCATCAATCTTTCATTAAGTGTTCCCATCAATCGTTACACTACCTCACACTGTGTTAAACCTTGTAACTGTCAATGGTCTCAATCAATTTACATTTTATCAATTGTTTCTTCTAAGGACTTCTCAATTCTTATTTTTCTCTCCGCCTATGTGGATTCTTTGGCAGTTTCGCAGAATCCGTGAATAACATAAATAGAATTTCGATTCAATTAAATGAAACTAGCACGGTGCTATTCTTATTTTTAAAACCAAAATCCAGAACAAACTCAATACATACAATAATTACTGTAAAATACAATTGCTAGTAATGAATTAACACATATTTTTTTCTTCGTAAATGAAAGCAGACACAAAGACAACTCACTTAAAGATCTTTGGTAAATATGGGAAACATCTCAAACTCATATATACAATAACTTGAGACAACTGGCGAGATCGATGGGAAGAGTACAAGGAGAAGGCAGAGAAGTAAATATCTTGATGGCTTGGCCGCGTGGTACTGGTCGGGACAAGAACACTGAGTTGGATTCACGATCGCGAAAGATGGCCAAACATGATCGCCCACGCTTATTGGCATGGCACATGATAATTGAATGTAAAATACAATCGCTACTGATGAACGACTACATATTGTTTGTGAAAGAAGGCAGACATGAAGACAACTCAAGTGAAGATCTTTGGTAAAAATGGGAAATTTATCAAATTCATATATACAATAACATGTGACAACTGGCAAAATCGAGGGGAAGAGAACAAGGGACAGATAGAGAAGTAAATAACTGGGTGGCTTGGCCACGTCGTATGGTCGGGACAAGAACACCGAGGTGATCCACGACTCTGATGATCGTATGAGATGGCGAAACATGACCGTCCACGCTTAATGGCATGACACATAATGGTTTAATGTCAAATGCAATCACTACTGATGAATGAACACATATTTTTGTAAATAAAGGCAGACATGATGACAACTCACGTAAAGATCTTTGGTAAATATGGGAAACTTCTCGTCTTTGGTTGTGTCTATAGCCTGTTCTGAGAAAACGCAGGCCTTGATGTGTTCTGGCAAATCTCCCTTCTGCGGATCGCGACATTTCTGCCCAAGACATGACATTCAGCGATTATCTATCTGCCACGTATACATGTTTTGGCCACATTATGAGAAGACATAACTGGAACATGTTGTGACAACGGGAAAGATTCGTGGTGAGAGAGATAAGGACAGACAGAGAGAGAGAAAATTCTTGACAATCTTGTTTCATGGCACGGAAGGGAGTCAACACACGAACTGAACCGTGCCGTTGGAGATCGCATATAATGGAGTAGCATGATCATCCAGGCTAGCCGGCAAGGCACTGTATGATGATGATGATGATGATGATGATGATGATGATGATGATGATGATGATGATAGTGATGATGATGGTGATGATGGTGGTGATGATGATGATGATGATGATGATGATGATGATGATGATGATGATGATGATGATGATGATGATGATGATGATGATGATGATACATTGATGCATGTTACAGACGCCTCTCTACACCGTGCTTCCATGAGAGGTCAGCTTTGCTGAGCACTTTTAAGCTTCCGGTGCTCTGGTGGCGAGGTAGTGAGTTCAACCCCTTCACCGTTCAGTTAGATTAAAATGTTGACTTCTCGTTCTTGCTTTGGGGACGTAAATTACAAGTACCACAGAAGTCGGAGTAGGTTCGCCTGATGGCGAGAGACACTGGTGTTGATGGCGGCAGTCTGTGGCTGCTTCTAACACATGCATGGCCTGGTTATCTATCATGGATTATCCGGCCTCCCAGCCTTGGCAGGCTGTGGATCCATTCTTCTTTGACAGAGATATAAAGTAAACTACCAAACAGGTTATAATGTGGTTTTGTCTACTTCAGCAGTGTGATCGCCTCATCCTGCCGTGCACATTAGGGCCTTTAAATATTCCTGCCCTATGTCTAACAATCTGTATCGCTGATATTTCTTGTCTTTCTCTGTTGATATTTTGTGTTTTTATTATTATTAATTTTTCTTTAAAATTTAAAATAATGAAAATGAGAAAGAACTGTTTGGATCTAAACAAGCTTAATGGTATCAGTTAGCTGTTAGTGGATTATTCATTGAACATTGCAATACATAGTAAGTTGCATATCCTTTTCTAAACGTCGCAGACAACCCCAGTTTATGTTCAGTAGTGTGCCATTACTTTCAGAGCATAGAGTCCTTTCTTGGTCTTTTCCAAAACCTCAAGAACTGGATCCTTGAAGGGCACGCTTCAGTCCAAGCTTGTTCCCAAGTACTTGAGTGTGTCCCTTCTACTGATTCTACTGATACCACTACCGTTTGCTGAGTTATCTGGTACCTCCATCTTGGCATTTCTGTTGTTCAGTGAACATCCAGTACAGATGCCTTACCTATAGTGCTGACAGTGCCTGTTTCCGAACACCACTCATCCACTTTGTCTACAGCAATCTGCAGTTCTCTAGATATTGCTGCTCTACCCCCCCCCCACACACACACACACCCACCCTTGATATATACAATGATCCCATCAGCAAATATCAATATTCGTCCAATACCTGATGCCCATACTGCTACTATCTTACCTGTGTAGGTGCTGACAGGTACAGGTGAGTATTAACAATAATTAATAACTTCAGATTTGTTACTAAAATGGTTTAAAAAGCAAGAGAATTGACTTCACTGCACCGACTTTTATCCCACATAACTTGGTATCCCTCCGCAGGATAGCCGACCGAAAGCGTCGCACAGAGCACGACCTCCGTTGCTCCAGCGACGACCCCCAGGAGTCTCAGAGTAAACTGTGCTGCTGAACAGAACGAGGTAGGCCGGAATCGAACTCAAACCTTCTAAGCACGAGCAGGCAGCGTAACCACTTCGCCACGGAGAATCTCCGAGTTGTCAACAAGAGAAAATACAGTCCACAGTGACACGGTGTCTTGGGAAACCATCTGTGTCCGATACGACTGGTAAGACGTGAGTCGAGAGGCTGTGGAGAAACGTAACGACAGACGCCATACGGCTGAGACTATAATAAAAATGTGGAGGTAACTTACTGCCATTGAAGACGCCATTGATGATCTCCTGGTTTGATTGTTTCGAGAAAATGATCACTAGAATTTGTTCACAGAAACATTGCTGATGGCTCCCCTAACAAGTTTGCCATGTACACAGACAGACGTCACAAACTCTCAATGTATCTGTTAGAGTGGAAATGTTCATGAATTACGTCATCATTCATTCAGTAGGCCAAGCTAATTTAAAATTTATTCATCATGTGCCATGCCGATACACGTTGGCGGTCATACGTCACCATCTCACGCGATCACCAGAGTCGTGGATCAGCTCAATGTTCCTGTCTCGATCATACCACGTGGCCAAGCCATATAGGTATTTAAATATCTAGGGTCAATTTTCACATCTAATAAAGAAATTAACACACGTTGTGCATAGGCCAATCAGGTACTAGTACTAGGACAACTATCGCCACTTCTGCCCCGCATAGAAAGATATCTATAAGTTCTCAAGTACATCGCATAGGAACTATTTTTGACCGACATTATGCTATAAATGTCAAACATGGATGCTTACTGCAACCAATGAGCGAAAAATCATAACAGAGATGAGATGCCTAAGAAGAGCTGCGCGAGTAACCGTGATAGATAGAATAAGGAATGAGGATATACAAATACAACTAGGTCTGAATTGAATTGAACTTTATTTTTAAAGGGTTACAAATTGGGCACGTAGGCCCGTCTTACATTCGCCCTTCCAATCACTCATCTTTCGTTCATCAACAGTGCATGATATATTCACATAGAAGAACTAAAACATTGTCAAATAAATGTTGTAAGCATAAACAATGCATATTATCATGTTATGTAACACATCCCCCCTCCACCACACACACATCCCGCACCAACCCACGCACACACATCCCCGCCCCACTCACACATCACCCGCCAATACCCACACACCCCCACCCAACACACATCCCCCACGCACAATACATCCCTCCACCCACACACACATCCCCCACCAACCCAGACATCTCGCACCCACCCACACATATCCCTCACTCACATCCCCACCCACACACATCTCTCCACCCACTCACACATACCCGACCCACATACACTCACCCACACACACATGCTCCACCCACCCACCGACACACCCCCTAACCACACACACAAAGCCCTTCCACACACACATCCCACACCAACCCACACATACATCCCTCACCCACTCACACATCACCCACCCATACACATACATCTTCCCATCCACACACACACATCCCCACACACACATTTCTCCACCCACCGACAGATTTCACATCCACCTACACACCCCACCAACGATCATACATCCCCCCACATACACACACATCCCCCAGCCACACACATTCCCCCAACGACATACACATCCCCCACGCATATACACATCTCCCACACCCCCTACACACGCCCCAACACACCCACTCACACATCCCCCACCTACCAACACCCACACATCCTTCACCCAACACCCACACAAGCCATTATCCACCAACCAAAGGTAGCATCTCACAAGATGAGGAATATTATTTGCAATTTATTTTTATAAATCGACATGAAGAAGCGGATTTTACGGAGTATATTGAGATAGTCCTGGTGTAAGGAAGCAAATCATGGACACTTAGCAAAGGAGTGAGAAATTATGTAGAATCTATATATTAAAAACAAAAAGATGTGATTTCATAGAAGAATAATGAGCACATCGTGGACTGATAGAAAGAGCAATGAAGATATATTGAAGAAGCTGACTCACAGAGAGAACTGGCAACCTGCATTAGAAGAAGAAAGTCCACATTCTTCAGCCTTGTTATGAGAAGAGGAAGGCTGGAGTTTGTCGTCACAACGGGGAAGTTGGAGAAGACGAGGGGCAGGGGGAGACCATGAGAGAAGATGCTGTACGGTTTGACATAATGGCATGGAGGAACATCAGTAGCAGAAATGATTGGCGTCACACGAAACAGAGAACTGTGGACAGATATATGATCATCACCAACGCCACACGGTATGGACAAGAGGAAGAGGAGGAGGAGGAGTATGAGGAGGAAGAAGAAGAAGAAGAAGAAGAAGAAGAAGAAGAAGAAGAAGAAGAAGAAGAAGAAGAAGAAGAAGAAGAAGAAGAAGAAGAAGAAGAAGAAGAAGAAGAAGAACGAACTAACGAACGAACGAACGAACGAACTTTATTTTTGAAGGGTAACAAATTGGACACGCAAGCCCGTCTTACATTCAGCCCTTCCAATCACTCATCTTTCGTTCATCAGTGCATAGTGCATTCACATAGGAAAAAACCATTGTCAAATGAATGTTGTAAACATAAACAATGCATGTTACCATGTTAAGAGACAAATCCCCCACCCACCCATCCATCCCCTATCCATCCGCGTGTCCCCTACACACACACATCCACCACCAAACCACACACATATCCACAGGCACATACATTCCCCCATCCATCCACCCATCCCAAAACCCACACATCCCACACACACACCCCACATACACCATCTCCCCACCCACACAAACACATCTCCCACCCACCACACATCCCCCACATACATCCCCCACCCACCCACACGCAAACCCATGCACACATGCATGCATCCACCCATACGTACCCACCCACACTTCCCCCACCTTCATTCGTCTCCCCATCCACACGCACACATCTTCAACCCATCCCATAACCTACCAACACTCACCCACCCACATATCCTCCACCACCCACCTACACACCCCCAACCACTCAGCCAAACACACATCCCACAACCACATATCCAACACCCACACACACATATTCCCGCCAACTCACATATCCCGCACTTACCCACGCACAAAACCCGCACCACCCATACATCCCCCACTTACAAACATCCTCACCCCCACACATACATCCTCCACCCACTCACGTTTACCCCATCCACGAAGAAGAAGAAGAAGAAGAAGAAGAGAAGAAGAAGAAGAAGAAGAAGAAGAAGAAGAAGTAAGAAGAAGAAGAAGAAGAAGAAGAAGAAGAAGAAGAAGAAGAAGAAGAAGAAGAAGAAGAAGAAGAAGAAGAAGAAGAAGAAGAAGAAGAAGAAGAAGAAGTAGTCTGTCGCAATCATAACCCCAAATGTACACCTAAAATGAGATTGTAAATAAGACGGATTGTGAGAATTAACAGATAATACTACATAATTTAAAACAGGATTAGATTTCTTAAAACAACATCATCAATATGCTTCTGTACTGGAATACAAGATAACGACAGCATTAAGACATCTGATGACGGAGGCAGCTTTCAGAGACAGCCTGTTTTGGATCAAATGTGTTTATTATGCGTGCATGTGTCACTTCTCTGCAGACGACTGTTGCCCGCGGCAACGCCATCATTGATTGACTCAGTTTTATGTATCTGGTTTTTGCCGTCTCAGATTTCTCCAATTTTGACAGTTGACGTAAACGGGTTTTTAAAAAAATGACAATTCCCTGTGTCTGTTTATTCCTAAGATTTCGAAGTAATCAAATGAGATGTGTTGACAATTATGTTTGATAATTGTGTCTTAGATCAGCAACATTTTGGATGACTTAGAAAACCAGTTGGATTTCAAAATATGCCACAAATTCCATGTCGCGGCGAACAATGTTCGATTATTTACATTTTCAATTACCATGTCCAGAAATAACAGACATCTAGGAGTGTAATGTTGTTCTGTACGTAGCTGTTTATTATTTTTGTTCTTGTTACTGTTATATTAGTATTAGCACAACTATTAATTTTTATTTTACGCCAGTAACAACAACAACAACAACAACAACAACAACTACTACTACTACTACTACTACTACTACTACTACTACTACTACTACTACTACTACTACTACTACTACTACTACTACTACTACTTTCTACTACTACTACTACTACTACTACTACTACTACTACTACTACTACTACTACTACTACTACTACTACTGCTGCTACTGTTGCTGCTGCTGCTGCTTCTGATGCTTTTGCTATTAATAATATTATTAATATTATATGTGTAACAGAACGCACAATGTTGAAATTACTAAGAGCAACGTTTTATGAAGAGAAAACGTCTTCTTCTTTTGCGCTTGACCGGAGTGTTGTTTTAGACGTAATTGCGTTGTGCCTGTTTACAGCAGGGCTGCGATATTTGCACCTTTCGGCCGACACATACGACTTCTGCGGGCAATTGTTGACCGGGTTACCTTTCCGGGTAAAGAGAAAAGTATTTCAATTGTATATCACCACCCTCGCAATCTGTCTGTCTGTCTGTCTGTCTGTCTGTCTGTCTGTCTGTCTGTCTGTCTGTCTGGCTGGCTGGCTGGCTGGCTGGCTGGCTGGCTGGCTGGCTGGCTGGCTGGCTGGCTGTCCCACTCTTTCTCCCCCTCTCTTTATATATATATATATATATATATATACTAGCTGACCCGGCCCGGCTTCGCCCAGTCCCTGGTGGGGAGCATCTCATTTAATTCATATAAGTAGTCATATAAGTTCTCGTTCCCGTTACCGACTGTCTGTCTGTCTGTCTGTCTGTCTGTCTGTCTGTCTGTCTGTCTGTCTGACCCGGCCCGGCATTGCCCAGCTCCTGGTGTGGAGCATCTCATTTAATTCATATAAGTAGTCATATAAGTTCCCGTTCCCGTTACCGACTATCTGTCTGTCTGTCTGTCTGTCTGTCTGTCTGTCTGTCTGTCTGTCTGTCTATCTGTCTGCCTGACCCTGTCCGGCTTCGCCCAGTCCCTGGTGGGGAGCATCTCATTTAATTCACATAAGTAGTCATATAAGTTCTCATTAAATTCATACAACAAAAAAAGTAACTTAAAAGAATGTCCTTCCAGACACCATCCATTATTTTTAATGAAAACGCTTGCTAATCACCTGCATGACTACAGTAACTTCTTAAGCAAATAAAGATGAGTTACAATGTTATGCATTGTGCATTATTTTTATGAAAACTTTAAAAATGCCTTACAGTTTGTATCATTATTTATTATAACTCATATGCCGGTACATAACTATGGACACAGAGTTTATAAATCTTTGAAAACGATGCCACAATATGACTATAAGTTATACAGAAAAGTTATGCCCCTTGAAATAACTTTTACGGAGTTAGGTCCCCTGAAATATATACAATTATAATGAAAAATGAAAAATGAAATAATACTGAGTAAGCAGGCGATTTCACACTAAAAAAATATCACAGTTGACAGCTCTGGACTGAAAGGAAGGCGTGTAGAAAATTTCATCTCAATCGGATGGGCCGTTCGCGAGCGCACAAAGGACATACATAGATACAGACAGACAGACAGACAGACATACGATCCTTATTTATATATAAGAAGATATATATATATATATATATATATATATATATATATATATATATATATATATATATATATATATATATATATATATGTCCATGGTCTTAAATTATATGGACATTTGGCTCGCTCTCTCATAACAGGGGATGAAGCAACCATACATTCTCAGTGATTGGACTCTCACACGCAGCCACGTGTAGTAACCTTTTAATCACGGAAACTATTTACATTAAGTACATTCGTGAATAGTTGCGCGCTTAACTCGGCGCAACGCGTACATGATTACAACATGAAGTATATACATGGTATATCTTATATTAATACAACATGTCTCTCACTCTGTCGCAGCTTACACACACTCCACTCTACTAGTCAGCCACGCTATCTCACAGCAGTCAGAGAATACAAGCACAACTCTCTCTGTCCGTCCTGTCTCGCTGTCCTGAACCCGTCTGCCGGACACAGGTTATCAGTTATCAGTTATCAGTTGGGGTATCTTCATTGCACTCCGGACATGTCCATAGGTGCTCAGATCCTACCCCCAGCATATGCATCAGCGTCCGGTGGCTAATAGTGCCAGTTTTGTGTTGGTTGACGAGGCGCTTTGTTTTCCCGATGTACCTCTCGCGTCTGGCTGTGCCGATTCTTACTCCCAAGTCTTTCATCCTGGACAGCGATGTGGATTCACTGACGTTAAAGTCCTCTGTTCTCGCCATATCTTTAAGGACGGTTAATAACATCGGCACGATCCATGGGCTGGCCATCTACAGGGGGTGCAGAGCTAGCCAGTTTATCAGCCCGTTCATTTCCCTCGACTCCCGCATGTCCCGGGACGAAGATGAAGGTGACTTTACGCAACACAGTCTTCCGCAGCAACTCAGTCCACTGTCTACGTACAGATCCAGCTTCGACCTTCTGAATCATGCTCATTGAATCACTTAGTACACACACGTTGGTATAATGCTGTGATTCCAGCCATGTGAAAGCTTGTGTAACTGCCATCACCTCCATCGTCATGCTGCTCGTGGTCATAGAGTGGGCACCACTGGATTCTTGAAGGGTTCGGCCCGCTGAACGGGCTGTAAATGCCCACGCATTTCTCTGCTGCTTTACAACAGATCCATCTGTATAGATGAGCACTTCGGGGCTATCTGAATGTTCATAGATGAGCGCGTTAACCTCAGCATTGACAGCGGCAGGGTTCTGCTCTCTGCACCGTCTGTCGAGTGTGATAATGCAGGAGAAAGTGCACTTAAAAGCTGGAAGCACCGGTACCCATTCCTTGCCGGGGTTGATACTGGTAAGACTGCAGACCTGTCTGACGACATCTTCCGCCCGACCCATCCATGATTTGCCCCTCTTTAGCCTGTCACCCTTTTCTCTGAATACAGCGTCATGCAGAGGGTGCTGCTCATCTGCACTTATTTTTAAGTATGCACGAGCTCTCCAGATCTTGATCCTGTGTTCCATTGTCGGGAAGGCAAGGAGGTATCTCATTGCTACGCAGCTGGTGTCTCTCGTGCAGCCCAAAATGATGCACATGACTTCGTTTTGTACCTTTTCAAGTCTTCCAATCTGTGTAGGGCTGACAGTGAGGATGGCCAGGGCATACTCGATGCGTGAAAGCACAAGTCCTTGGAACAGAAGTATTAGCAGTCTTTGCTCGATATTGGCAGTCGCCATGACTCTCATTGCTGACAAACCTTTTCAAGCTTTCGTTATGACATAATCGACATGATCTCTGAAGGACAGGCTACGATCAAGCCTCACGCCAAGATATATCATTGACTGGGTTCTACTCAAAATGCTCCCATCTATTCTCACTGCCGGCATGTCTGTTTTCACAATATGGTTGTTTAGGGAGAACCATGTAACCGATGCCTTTGCAGGGTTGACAAGGGCATCAGCATAAATTAACTGGACAGCCAAAATGAGCAATCATACTGAGGGAAGCTAAGCTTCAAAGACAGCTTATCACAAACATTAGACAGAAGCAGTCATAATTATTTTGGTCATATTATGAGAAAGGTAAAATATGGAACATATTGTGACAACCGGAAAGATTTGTGGAAAGAAAGATAAAGGAAGACTGCGTGCAGAACATTCTTGGCATCTTTACAGATGATAGTTTGTAAAATGGAGTTATACCTCTCCATAATACAAAGCCTGGGGTCGCATTAAGAGACTATGCAGCGTGATTTCCTCTTTCGACCATGTTCCAGGTTCCGTGTGTGACTTACCTTTGTCTCCCAGAATCAGGTCTGTCGCTAGTCTAGTATCTCGCATTCATTTTATTATAATGTTTACGTATTTAAAAAATATTAATATATCTTAATTTATTTGCTTAGGGGTCAGTTTGACTGAATGGATAAGAGCCTTCCGGTGCGCTGATGCCGAGGTAACGGGTTGAACTTCTACACTGGTTAGTTGTCTTACGGACGTAAATTACAAGTACCTCAGTAGTCGGAGTGTTTTCGCCTGATGACAAGAGGCAGTGGTAATAGGAAAACTTAATCCACAGGCAAAAATCAGTCCAGTGCACTAGAAGTAATAGCGCATGTGTGGACTTCGCTTGAGTTCAAGCGAGCGAATACAAACTGTTTAAAACATGACACCAATGTTACAGCTGGGTCCACCTGGGAGCTGAGGTCAGTTAAAACACCTGCCTCGATGTGGATTCGAACCCGTGATTGTGGAACCGGAGTGCTGACGTCATATGGACCACGTTGCTGGCACATATGACCGAAGTTGCCGACACATATGGCCGAAGTTGCTGACACAAACGGCCCAAGTTGCTGACACATATGGCTGAAGTTGCTGGCACATATGGCCCAAGTTGCTGGCACATATGGCCAAGTTGCTGACACATATGGCTCAAGTTGCTGATACAAATGGCCCAAGTTGCTGACACAAATGGCCCAAGTTGCATGTTCATTGTAGGACGTTACCATCAAGCCTAGTTTACCATTGCTTTTTGAACGACAAATCAACGTTTAAGTCCAGGTGACCGGTGAATGGAACTACCCCTCTACCCCACTGTCAGCTTACCGGAAGGTTAAAAACGGACGCTCGTATCCATTCAGCCACGCCAATCTCCATATCTGAATTGTCTGACCTTGATGTTATACAGTAATCTTGTCTTCTATCTCTGTTTTGCAGTGATTCTCTCTCTCTCTCTCTCTCTCTCTCTCTCTCTCTCTCTTTATGTCTCTGTATGTCTCTCTCTGTCTCTCTGGTTTTCTGTCTCTCTCCATATCTCTCTGTCTGTCTCTCTCTGGTTCTCTCTATTATTTTTCTCTGTCTCTCTATCTCTCTACCTGTCTCTTCTTGCCTCTTTTATCTCTCTCTATGACTTCTTATCTCTCACTTTCCCTCTCTCCCTCTCTGTGGTCTTCTCTCTCGTCTCTCTCTCCCTCCCCCCCTCTCTCTCTCCTTCTCTCTTAGTGTGAATGTTTGTGTGTATGTATGTGTGTGAAATAGTATTTGTGGTTGTGTCTGTGTATGTGTGTATGATTGCTGGAGCATAAACCCATGCGCTCTAGATATGCTTGAGTTCCTCTACAGGTCAGGGAAACTCCCACGACCACAAATTATGGAGGCTCAATGGACGCCTGTGGGGATGTTATTCCTGGTCTCGCAAACAATGAGAGCACCACAAAAGGGTCGTGGGTATGATAAACAGATTCAACAGAACTGGGAAACTTTTGTACTTAATAGAGATTGAACAAGGGGCAGACGACCCTGAAATATAAATCGACTTGATTAAACAGGAAGTTGTAAAACAGTTTTCAGTTGGAGCCGTGGCAGAGAAGTATGGGTGTTGGAGCCGTGGCTGAGAGGTATGGGTGTTGGAGCCGTGGCTGAGAGGTATGGGTGTTGGAGCCTTGGCTGAGAGGTATGGGTGTTGGAGCCGTGGCTGAGAGGTATGGGTGTTGGAGCCGTGGCTGAGAGGTATGGGTGTTGGAGCCGTGGCTGAGAGGTTACGATGTTGGAATCGTGGCTGAGAGGTATAAATGTTGGGAGTCGTGACTGAGAGGTATGGGTGCTGGAGAGGTGGATGAGAGGTTACGATGTTGGGGACGTGGCTGAGAGGTTAGGATGTTGGATCCGTGACTGAGAGGTATGGGTGTTGAAGCCGTGGCTGAGATATTTGGGTGTTGCAGCTCCACCGGAAATATTTCCAAGGAATATTGGTATCTAATCTGTTTCGAAGGGGTTATGGGCGCGGTTCGTAATCCTGCATGCCGCGTTGAAACAGCTGCGGGCGATTTGGTAGCAGACCGCCTTGCATTGATTGTCATACAATGGTATGAGTGCTGGTCGTTCATAAAGTAATGGCAAACTATTAAACATAAACTTGCAAGAAATCACAAACAGCCAAAAAATACTGGAGTTGACTGCGACGTCCTGAAAAGGATTTGAAACTAACTTTAATGACATTGCACGTCCTCCTAATCACATGGGATGTAAGATAGTTAGCCTTCTCGGAGAAGTACGAAAAACAGGAGGCCCATGTGCACGCTGGGTACGTTAAAAAATCTTCAAAAGTAGGCCGTAAACCCGCTGCTCTGGCGAAATTGTTTGGGGAAAAGTAAAACACACCCACTTGCAGGTAAGGGTCCGTTACGTTGGATGGAATTTGCCTAGAGGAAGCAAGCCTGATACAAATTTTTGCCGAAGTCGGACAAACATAATTTTCAGGTGCAACACCAGATCTGACGCGCACCCCGCGAAAAAGTTCGTTCGTTCGTTGGTTCATTCGTTCGCTCGTGAAGTTTAAGTGCGAGCGTGTTATCTTCTCGGCCTCGCTGATCTCTACAGAAGCACTATATACCCCAATAACAACTCAGAGCTTTTAACATAATAATACCTATAAAATATATCTTGACCTTATTGTCAGACACCCATGTGATTTTTCTCTTCATTAATACGGGGGTAAAAATGGCACTGATCCACACAGGACCTACATTATAAAGGTGAACATCATTCTGGTATTGCCTGGGGTAACGAGGGAAACAGGATCTGCTGAGATTTGTCCGCTCACGTGACTCTCTTGTTTGCTAAATCACAGCCAGGATGAAACAAACCACACGAAAACACGAACTTTGACCTTAACGGTTTGCTCTATGACTGTTCCAACACATATGTCAAGGAGGATATTGTCATGGACAGTCTCATAATTAGTTAGTGGTCAGATTATCCTCGCTGCACATCGATCTATTCAGTCCGCAAGTGTTATAGTGGTTCCTAACCGGTGGGGAATCCCCCCCCCCCTCCCACCCCCATCCGGGGGAATTTTAGGGTTTCCGGGGGGGGGGGGGGAATTAAGATTATTTCAAGATCGCGTTAATACAAAATCAGCTTAATTGATATTGTTTTTCCTTTCATGCTTAACAGTTTCTGTACTTCTCGCCCTTCTGAAATTCGTTTTATACCGTAAGTAGACCCACAAATCACGTTTTATATGGACTTCTAGGCTTGTTCTAGTGTGTGTTATTACACTGAGCTTCCATTTTTATGTATGCTTTGTAGAGGCGAGGGGAATTTATAGGGAGGAAATACGACAGGGAAAGGGGGGGGGGTGACATTCTGAACACATGGTAAAGGGGTACATGGGCTAAAAAGGGTTGAGAACCACTGCTGTATTACTTGCAGCCAGCTATCGTGCCTGGCTTCACTCTCTCCCATTTTGGGACATGGGTCCTCAACCAACCACCCCAAGCCGTTCTGTCTGGGGGAACGTTAATTACAAGTATCTCAGAAGTCGGTGTGGGGACGCCTGATGGCGAGGGACACTGGTAATGGGGAAAGCTGACTCGTGTTTAAAAAAAAATAATTAAATGCACTCCCTGGTAGTAGCAACTATTTCTGGTTGTAATACGTGTGTTGACTACGATCGAGTTCATAGGGAGCGAGCGATAGTGTAGCTCCTTACAGCTGGTCAAATGGCTAGTTTCACACACGTTGTGAGTGTTGGAGTGTATAGTGAGCGAACGGTAGTGTGGCTCCTGGCTAGTTGCATAGTGTGTGAGTGTTGGTGTTTGGTGCAAATTATTGCTGTTGTTGGTTATTTCACGTGCAGTGTTTTGATCTAGCGCTCACTATCCACCATCGTCTCTTACAGGGACATCTGTCTCTGAATGGCTCATGGAAGAAAATGTCCTCATTTAAGTATGCTCTTTTGTCAGTTAATTCCAGTCCCCGGCTCTTTAGAGAATTTCTTCGGTGATTTTTGCACACAATGACAATAAAAGAGTTTAAACGTTTAAAGAGGATTCAAAGACATAAGCTCGACTTCATTGCCCCGGGTTTTAACTCATACGATTAAGGTCTCTTTAAACAGGGCTGCTTGCAAAAACCGTCGCACAAAGCACGAGCTCTGTAGTTCCAGCGAAGACCATCCAGGAGTCTCCGGGAGAAAAAAAATATTGCACTTGTTAACCGAATATTAGAGTCTGGATTCGAACTCATCACCTTCGGAGCACGAGGTAGACAGCTTAACCAGTTGGCCACGGAGACACAGACCTCTCCAGAACTACTTAAAGACAACTACTCGTTGGATGCACTGCTTTGGAAACTCCCTGTTATGGACCTATACTTATACATTGATCAGATGCATGTTGGAAGAAAGGGGCGGGGCACAAAGGACTCTTTTACATGCCCTAAGGAGAACAGGATACATGGTGCTGGACCCATATTTGTATAGACCAATCAGCGCTGAGTGGGTCATGGGGTCAGTGTCACGTCGGCGCCTTTACTTCTCAAGACATGTCCAGGTATCCACCGTAGGCTGGGTCCATCTGTTAGCCCGGGACCAAGTACCCACCGTAGGCTGGCTCCATCCGTTAGCCCGGGTACAGTTATCTACTGTAGGCTGGCTCCATCTGTTAGCTCGGGTCCAGGTGTCCACTGTAGGCTGGTTCCACCTTTTAGCCCGGGTACAGTTATCTACTGTAGGCTGGCTCCAACTGTTAGCCCGGGTCCAGGTATCAACTGTAGGCTGGCTCCGTCTGTTAGCCCTGGTCTAGGTACCCACTGTAGGCTGGCTCCATCTGTTAGCCCGGGTACAGTTATCTACTGTAGGCTGGCTCAATCTGTTAGCCCGGGTCCAGGTATCCACTGTAGGCTGGCTCAATCTGTTAGCTCGGCCCAGGTATCCACTGGGCATCAAGCCATCACGGCACCGAGACTCTAACCGTGCAAGAAGGAGAGGGGGGGGGGGTGGGAAGCGTCGAACCATCACGGCCCCGAGACTTTAACCGTTCAGGTCCGGGTGGGGGCGGGCGTCAAGCCATCACGACACCGAGGCTCTAACCGTGTAGGGGAGCCTTGGAATGTAGTGACCAGACACAATCGCCTGCCTCACGGGGATACATGCTTTCGATCACCAGGCCGTGCAGATCTTAATTCATTTTAATTCAAACATGTCTTGGGAAGTAAAGGGCGCAGGCTTGATACTAACCATATCACCCACAGAGAAACGATTGGTCTATACAAATATGAGTCTAGCACCGAAAGCCCATTGGTCTATACAAATATGAGTCTAGCACCGAGAGACGATTGGTCTATACAAATATGAGTCTAGCGTAGAGAGCCGATTGGTCAATACAAAATAGAGTCTAGCGCAGAGAGCCGATTGGTCAATACAAATATGAGTCTAACACGAGAGACGATTGGTCAATACAAATATGAGTCTAGCGCAGATAGCCGATTGGTCAATACAAATATGAGTCTAACACCGAGAGACGATTGGTCAATACAAATATGAGTCTAACACCGAGAGACGATCGGTCTATACAAATATGAGTCTAGCGCAGAGAGCCGATTGGTCAATACAAATATGAGTCTAGCGCAGAGAGCCGATTGGTCAATACAAATATGAGTCTAACACCGAGAGACGATTGGTCAATACAAATATGAGTCTAGCGCAGATAGCCGATTGGTCAATACAAATATGAGTCTAACACCGAGAGACGATTGGTCTATACAAATATGAGTCTAGCGCAGAGAGCCGATTGGTCAATACAAATATGAGTCTAACACCGAGAGACGATTAGTCTATACAAATATGAGTCTAGCGCAGAGAGCCGATTGTCAATACAAATATGCCTCTAACACCGAGAGCCCATTGGTCTATACAAATATGAGTATAGCGCAAAAAGCCCATTGGTCTATACAAATCTGAGTCTAGCATCATATATCCGACGAGCTTATCTAATTCAGTGACAAACATTAAAGTATGGTTAGACCAAGCATCCTATTCAATCACATGAAAAAGCGGGAGTCTCCATGGCGAACTGGTCAAGCATCCTGCCTCAGGATTCGAAGGTTGTGGATTCGATTCCGGGCAGCGTCCTTCAGTTTACGAGTGCATTATGTTCGGAGACTCCTGGGGGTCGTTGCTGAAGCTAAGGAGTTCGTGCTTTATGCGATGCCTTCAGCAGCCCGCTCTGTGGAAAGAGACAGAGACGTATGGGATAAAAATCCGGTGCAATGAAGTCGACCCTGTCGGCTTTTAAGCGATTTGTTAAAGGAACAAGTATTGTAATGTGAATTTCCT
Source organism: Cepaea nemoralis (assembly GCA_014155875.1). NCBI lineage: Eukaryota > Metazoa > Mollusca > Gastropoda > Stylommatophora > Helicidae > Cepaea > Cepaea nemoralis. The sequence continues at coordinate 222,682 of JACEFZ010026260.1, forward strand.
TTCACTGAATATTGAAATTGAGGGAGAAACAAGAAACAAAATAAACAACACCATGATCCTAGTATGGCGATATATCGTCCTTCTGTGGAAACAGGTGATCACATTTCACGATATATTATCCTTCGGCATTAATCAGATAAGGTGTGTAGAGGGGAATTTTATTGCTTGTTGTTGTTTACTAATCGTATAGGGACAATATTGGACACACAAACAAAATCAAATCACACACCAGTCGAGCTTACGTCTCAAAACCCTCTTTAAACATCAATGACCAGTGACAACAGCTTCAGAGCTTCCTACAAATGACTCAACATCAGCCAAGCGGCCACAAACAGCACTTTGTGCTTGCAGTGACTTGTGGGGGCGGCAGGTTCGAATCTTGGTTTGGTAACTATAACTGTCATTGTTTATGTTTACCAGTGTGTCCCTGTTTCTTTCTTCTATTTCTATGACCGTCACTTAATATTTGGGAATTTGTTCAGACAACGCCAGTATGTCTTCATTGCTTACACTGCATCCATTTATCCATCCTCCATCCATCCCTCCATCCATCAATACATACACGTATAAACACATAGATACATCGACCTAAACTTTAAGGACGGACGGACGAACAGACAACAATAAACAACTCTCTCTGGGATATGTTATTATTTAAAACATTTATAAGCCAGAATCCAGAAATACACTAGTGCATTACGCAAGTTAAATTATCCTGTCATTAAATGTCAAATTTGGTTTGACATGGCATTTCTTGACCTTTGTCAACGGCATGTAGTGTCTGCGTCAATAATCTATTGTAGAAACAGAATAGTGTACTTCTTAGTTTTCTTTTAGAAGTGGAGGGGGAAGAAGGAGAAGACGTAGTAGTAGTAGTAGTAGTAGTAGTAGTAGTAGTAGTAGTAGTAGTAGTAGTAGTAGTAGTAGTAGTAGTAGTAGTAGTAGTAGTAGTAGTAGTAGTAGTAGTAGTAGTAGTAGTAGTAGTAGTAGTAGTAAGAGAAAAGAAGAAGAAGAAGAAGAAGAAGAAGAAGAAGAAGAAGAAGAAGAAGAAGAAGAAGAAGAAGAAGAAGAAGAAGAAGAAGAAGAAGAAGAAGAAGAAGAAGAAGAAGAAGAAGAAGAAGAAGATGCAGAAGAGGAAGAAAGAAGAGGAGAAAGAGGTGGAGGTGGAAATAAAAGTAAGAGGAGATTAGGAGGAGAAACTAGAACAAGTGTATTACTTGCTGTAAACTGTTCCCATGTAATTATTCCCAAAGCTGATTGACAACGAATACCTGCTGTGGCTATCGCCAATCGATTGGTTCATGCAAGACGCATCTGCAGAAGCGTGCACACCAATAAACAGTTCCGTGCACACACTCGGTCGATCAATATTCTATCTGGATATAAACTGATCAATACTTTCTCAAGTTTACACAAAGCCACCGTCAACTGACAGCGGCTGTAATAGTGCGGCGGCTAGACCGCTGGCATTCCGGCGTGGTGGACCTGCGTTCAAGGATCTCTGCTCTCTTTCTCTCTGTCCCTCTTCTCTGTCTCTCTCTTTCTCTCTGTCTCTCTCTTAGTCTCTCTCATTCCGTTGACCTTTATCTTATACGATAACCCAGCCTTCAGTCTCAGTTTTTGCAGTGATTCTCTCTCTCTCTCTCTCTCTCTCTCTCTCTCTCTGTCTCTCTCTCTCTCTCTGTCTCTCTCTCTCTCTGTCTCTCTGTCTCTGTCTGTCTTTCTGTCTGTCCTTTCTCTCTCTCTTTCTCTCTCTCTTAAACTCTAAAGTTGGTTCGTTCGTTCCTTCGTTCTCTGTCTTTCTATTTGTCTCTCTCTCTTTAGCTCTCGCTCTGTCTCTCTGTCTCCCCCTTTCTGTCTATCTTTATCTCTCTCTTTCTTTAACTCTCTCTCACTCTCACTCCTTCTCTCTCTTTCTGTCTATCTTTCTCTTTCTCTCTCCCTCTTTAACTCTCTCTCTCTCTCATTCTGTCTTTCTTTCTCTCTCTCTTTATAAACATTAACCTGGGCTCTAGAGGTCAACATGACCGAAAGGATAAAAGCGCTCGCACATAAACTTCCAGTGTGCTGATGCTGAGGTAGCGGTTCCAACCCCTACACTGGTCAGTTGGAGTAAAATGTTGACATCTCGCCCTTGACGTGTGAACATAAATTACAAATACCTCAGAAGTCGGAGTGGGTTCGCCAGATGGGGAGGACCCTGGTAATAAGGAAAACTATTATGCAAGCAAACATAAATCCATTGCCCTAGAAGTAGTATCACGTGTGTGGACTACACTTGAGCTCAAAGAAAACGGAAAAAGAAATCAGAAACTTGTGCTCCTATGTATGCCCAGTCTATGCCCAGTCTATGCCCAGTCAGTCTAACGGGATTCTCTTGGGCTCCTATGTATGCCCAGTCAGTCTAACGGGATTCTCTTGGGCTCCTATGTGGGCCCAGTCTATGCCCAGTCTATGCCCAGTCTATGCTCAGTCTATGCCCAGTCTATGTCCAGTCTATGCCCAGTCTATGCCCAGTCTATGCCCAGTCTATGCCCAGTCTATGCCCAGTCAGTCTAACGGCATTCTCTTGTGCTCCTATGTATGCCCAGTCAGTCTAACGGCATTCTCTTGTGCTCCTATGTATGCCCAGTCTATGCCCAGTCTATGCCCAGTCTATGCCCAGTCAGTCTAACGGGATTCTCTTGGGCTCCTATGTATGCCCAGTCAGTCTAACGGGATTCTCTTGGGCTCCTATGTAGGCCCAGTCAGTCTAACGGGATTCTCTTGGGCTCCTATGTAGGCCCAGTCAGTCTAACGGGATTCTCTTGGGCTCCTATGTATGCCCAGTCCTAACGGCATTCTCTTGGGCTCCTATGTAGGCCCAGTCAGTCTAACGGCATTCTCTTGTGCTCCTATGTATGCCCAGTCTAACGGGATTCTCTTGGGCTCCTATGTATGCCCAGTCTAACGGGATTCTCTTGGGCTCCTATGTAGCCCAGTCAGTCTAACGGGATTCTCTTGGGCTCCTATGTAGGCCAGTCAGTCTAACGGGATTCTCTTGGGCTCCTATGTATGCCCAGTCTAACGGCATTCTCTTGGGCTCCTATGTAGGCCCAGTCTAACGGATTCTCTTGGCTCCTATGTAGGCCCAGTCAGTCTAACAGGATTCTCTTGGGCTCCTATGTATGCCCAGTCTAATGGGATTCTCTTGGGCTCCTATGTAGGCCCAGTCTAACGGCATTCTCTTGGGCTCCTATGTAGGCCCAGTCTAACGGGATTCTCTTGGGCTCCTATGTAGGCCCAGTCTAACGGGATTCTCTTGTGCTCCTATGTATGCCCAGTCTAACGGGATTCTCTTGGGCTCCTATGTAGGCCCAGTCTAACGGCATTCTCTTGTGCTCCTATGTATGCCCAGTCTAACGGGATTCTCTTGGGCTCCTATGTATGCCCAGTCTAACGGGATTCTCTTGGGCTCCTATGTAGGCCCAGTCTAACGGCATTCTCTTGGGCTCCTATGTAGGCCCAGTCAGTCTAACGGCATTCTCTTGGGCTCCTATGTAGGCCCAGTCAGTCTAACGGCATTCTCTTGGGCTCCTATTTAGGCCCAGTCAGTCTAACGGCATTCTCTTGGGCTCCTATGTAGGCCCAGTCAGTCTAACGGGATTCTCTTGGGCTCCTATGTAGGTCCAGTCAGTCTAACGGCATTCTCTTGTGCTCCTATGTAGGCCCAGTCTAACGGGATTCTCTTGGGCTCCTATGTAGGCCCAGTCTAACGGGATTCTCTTGTGCTCCTATGTATGCTCAGTCTAACGGGATTCTCTTGGGCTCCTATGTAGGCCCAGTCTAACGGCATTCTCTTGTGCTCCTATGTATGCCCAGTCTAACGGGATTCTCTTGGGCTCCTATGTATGCCCAGTCTAACGGGATTCTCTTGGGCTCCTATGTATGCCCAGTCTAACGGGATTCTCTTGGGCTCCTATGTAGGCCCAGTCTAACGGCATTCTCTTGGGCTCCTATGTAGGCCCAGTCAGTCTAACGGCATTCTCTTGGGCTCCTATGTAGGCCCAGTCAGTCTAACGGCATTCTCTTGGGCTCCTATGTAGGCCCAGTCAGTCTAACGGCATTCTCTTGGGCTCCTATGTAGGCCCAGTCAGTCTAACGGGATTCTCTTGGGCTCCTATGTAGGTCCAGTCAGTCTAACGGCATTCTCTTGTGCTCCTATGTAGGCCCAGTCTAACGGGATTCTCTTGGGCTCCTATGTAGGCCCAGTCTAACGGGATTCTCTTGGGCTCCTATGTAGGCCCAGTCAGTCCTAACGGGATTCTCTTGTGCTCCTATGTATGCCCAGTCTAACGGGATTCTCTTGGGCTCCTATGTAGGCCCAGTCTAACGGCATTCTCTTGTGCTCCTATGTATGCCCAGTCTAACGGGATTCTCTTGGGCTCCTATGTATGCCCAGTCTAACGGGATTCTCTTGGGGCTCCTATGTAGGCCCAGTCAGTCTAACGGCATTCTCTTGGGCTCCTATGTAGGCCCAGTCAGTCTAACGGGATTCTCTTGTGCTCCTATGTAGGCCCAGTCTAACGGGATTCTCTTGGGCTCCTATGTATGCCCAGTCAGTCTAACGGCATTCTCTTGGGCTCCTATGTAGGCCCAGTCAGTCTAACGGCATTCTCTTGGGCTCCTATGTAGGCCCAGTCAGTCTAACGGCATTCTCTTGGGCTCCTATGTAGGCCCAGTCAGTCTAACGGGATTCTCTTGTGCTCCTATGTAGGCCCAGTCTAACGGGATTCTCTTGGGCTCCTATGTAGGCCCAGTCAGTCTAACGGCATTCTCTTGGGCTCCTATGTATGCCCAGTCAGTCTAACGGGATTCTCTTGTGCTCCTATGTAGGCCCAGTCTAACGGGATTCTCTTGGGCTCCTATGTATGCCCAGTCAGTCTAACGGCATTCTCTCGGGCTCCTATGTAGGCCCAGTCAGTCTAACGGCATTCTCTTGGGCTCCTATGTAGGCCCAGTCAGTCTAACGGCATTCTCTTGGGCTCCTATGTAGGCCCAGTCAGTCTAACGGCATTCTCTTGGGCTCCTATGTAGGCCCAGTCAGTCTAACGGCATTCTCTTGGGCTCCTATGTAGGCCCAGTCAGTCTAACGGCATTCTCTTGGGCTCCTATGTAGGCCCAGTCAGTCTAACGGGATTCTCTTGGGCTCCTATGTAGGCCCAGTCAGTCTAACGGGATTCTCTTGGGCTCCTATGTAGGCCCAGTCTAACGGGATTCTCTTGGGCTCCTATTTAGGCCCAGTCAGTCTAACGGGATTCTCTTGGGCTCCTATTTAGGCCCAGTCTAACGGGATTCTCTTGTGTACCAGGTCCTTCGCGAAAATGTCGCCCTCAGCACGGCTGGTAGAAAAGCCTCCCGATCATCTGCCATGTCTCCTGCCTCTTGCAGCCTCTTGTCCAAGGTGTCTGCAATGTCCCGTGTCCCTCTCCGTGCTTCTTTTACCAGGGTACAAGCCAATTTTCTGGAATGACATGCAGTTGGCATCATATTCACCACATAACCCAACTGAGTGACATGTGGGAGATAACATCAAGAGATGGACGAACATCAGTCTGACAGAATGTACAGTCAAAGCGAGAGACAGTGTTGGAGATTCATTGCTGCCAACCTTCATTGTGGAGACGGCACCTGATTGATTGATTGATTGATTAATTGATTGACATGTGGTTTACAAAAATATATAGGTAGCACCGTACATCCAATGAGCTTGGAGGCGTGGAAAAGTGTCGTTTATTTTTGTTTGTTTACCATCAACTCACGGATAGTATAGGGTGTATATTTCATGACTGTGCAACGTTTGAAAATATTGCCGGTCCAAGTTTTGTATTCACCCTCTGTGGAGTTCATGAAACATAATAGGTAAATAGAAAACTTGGACCGGCACACTGCACAGTCATTAAAACATACATCATGCATCTCGTAAAGAGTAGATCTTCAGACCGCTCTGTGGCAAAGAGTTACAAATGCAATTCGTAATCCCGCCTACCGCGTTCGAAACAGCTGCGGGAGATTTGGAAGCAGACCGCCTTGCTTTGGGTTTCATACAATGGTATGACGTCAGATGGCCGAATTCACAAGAGCGCTCGTCCTTAAACATCCGGTGTGCTGATGCTCAGGTAGGGGTTCAACCCTTACACTGGTCAGTTGCAATATAATGTTGACTTCTCGTCTTTGACATGGGAACGTAATTAGCACGTATCTCAGATTTCGAAGTGGGTTCGCCTGATGGCGAGGGACACTGGTAATAGGAAAAGCTAATACACACGCAAAATTCAGTCCAGTGCTACTAGAGGTTGCATGTGGACTACTCTTGAGTTCAAAACGCTCGGGTGAAAACACACACACACACACACACACACACACACACACACACACAATGGTATGAGTGCCTGTCGTTCAGCAAGCAATGACAAACTACTGAACGTAAACTTGCCCAGGAATCACAAACAGCCAAGAAATGCTGGGATTGACTGCTATGCCCTGAAAAGGATATACAACTATCTTTTTTTTTTTTTTTTAAAGACTGCTACCCTGGCAAAATGATTAAGCAAGAAGATCTACCCACTGACAGACAGAGGCCGTTACCATGGAAGGAATATGTCTAGGAAGCAGTAAATTAGTTACGTATCCTATACAGGGCGTCGCAGTCAACTCAAGCAGTTTTAGAAATTGGGCTGCTGTGGTCTCTATGCAAGTTTACGTTCAGTTGAGAGGAAGCAGATCTGACACAAAAACATGTCGAAGTCGGACGCGCTGGCCTCTCAGGGGGTATACCTGGGTGTGACAAACTGTCCTCTCAGGGGGAATAACTGGGTGTGACAAACTGGCCTCTCAGGGGGAATAACTTGGTGTGACACACTGGTCTCTCAGAGGGAATAACTGAGTGTGACACACTGGTCTCTCAGGGGGAATAACTGGGTGTGACACACTGGCCTTTCAGGGGGCATAACTGAGTGTGACACACTGGCCTCTCAGGGGGCATAACTGGGTGTGAAAAACTGGCCTCTCATAGGGCATAACTGGGTGTGACAAACTGGCCTCTCAGGGAGAATAACTGGGTGTGACAAACTGGCCTCTCAGGGGTCATACCTGGGTGTGACACACTAGCCTCTCAGGGGGAATAACTGGGTGTGACACACTAGCCTCTCAGGGGGAATAGCTGGGTGTGACACATTGGACTCTCAGGGGGAATAGCTGGGTGTGACACACTGGTCTCTCAGGGGGAATAACTGGGTGTGACAAACTGGTCTCTCAGGGGAATAGCTGGGTGTGACACACTGGCCTCTCAGGGGGCATAACTGGGTGTGAAAAACTGGCCTCTCATAGGGCATAACTGGGTGTGACAAACTGGCCTCTCAGGGAGAATAACTGGGTGTGACAAACTGGCCTCTCAGGGGTCATACCTGGGTGTGACACACTAGCCTCTCAGGGAGAATAGCTGGGTGTGACACATTGGACTCTCAGGGGGAATAGCTGGGTGTGACACACTGGTCTCTCAGGGGGAATAACTGGGTGTGACAAACTGGTCTCTCAGGGGGAATAGCTGGGTGTGACACACTGGCCTCTCAGGGGGCATAACTGGGTGTGAAAAACTGGCCTCTCATAGGGCATAACTGGGTGTGACAAACTGGCCTCTCAGGGAGAATAACTGGGTGTGACAAACTGGCCTCTCAGGGGTCATACCTGGGTGTGACACACTAGCCTCTCAGGGGGAATAACTGGGTGTGACACACTAGCCTCTCAGGGGGAATAGCTGGGTGTGACACATTGGCCTCTCAGGGAGAATAGCTGGGTGTGACACATTGGACTCTCAGGGGGAATAGCTGGGTGTGACACATTGGCCTCTAAGGGGGAATAGCTGGGTGTGACACATTGGCCTCTCAGGGGGAATAGCTGGGTGTGACACATTGGCCTCTCAGGGGGAATAGCTGGGTGTGACACATTGGCCTCTCAGGGGGAATAGCTGGGTGTGACACACTGGCCTCTCAGGGGGCATAACTGGGTGTGACAAACTGGCCTCTCAGGGGGAATAACTGGGTGTGACAAACTGGCCTCTCAGGGGGAATAACTGGGTGTGACACATTGGCTTCTCAGGGGGAATAGCTGGGTGTGACACATTGGCCTCTCAGGTGGAATAACTGGGTGTGACACATTGGCCTCTCAGGGGGAATAACTGGGTGTGACACACTGGCCTCTCAGGGAGGCATAACTGGGTGTGAAACACTGGCCTCTCAGGGAGGCATAACTGGGTGTGACACACTGGCCTCTCAAGGGGGCATAACTGGGTGTGACACATTGGTCTCTCAGGGGGCATAACTGGGTGTGACACACTGGTTTCTCAGGCGGGATAACTTGGTGTGACACACTGGCGTCTTAGGGGTCATAACTGGGTGTGACACACTGGCCTCTCAGGGGGCATAACTGTGAGTGACACATTGACCTCTCAATGGCATAACTGGGTGTGACACACTGACCACTCCAGGGTATAACTGGGTGTGATGCATTTCCCTCGACAGAGTCCTTGTGGTGAAGTGGTCATGCTGCCTATTTGTTCTTCGAAGGTTGTAGGTTCGATTACGGCCTACGTCGTTCGGTTTACTAATGCAGTTGTCTCGGAGACTACTTGAGAGCGTCGCTGGAGATACGAAGTTCGTGCTTTGTACAACGCTTTCGGCAATCCGCCCTACGGACGAACGAACGAACGAACGAACGAACGAACTAACGAACGAACGAAGAACTTTATTTTCAAAAGGTTAAGAATTGGTCACGCAGGCCCGTCTGACATTCTGCCCTTCTTCTCTATTTCCTCTCTTACATTATTTCATTCAACATCACACATGAAGCTAATCTTAGAGAACAAAAGAACAATAATAATTAAAACACATGGAAAATAATCAATAATAAATGACTCACTGAGGCAATGTTAACATGGGCATTATAAATACCCATGGAAGATGAAACGTACCATACATATCGGAATATTTATTGGCTTGTTGTCGTTTGAGATAATTTTCCGTTATTATTATTATTTTTTTCTTTAGGGGGGGGGGGGGGGGGGGGCATGTAGTCTGTACAAACAGGTTGCTACTGTATGTATAATGATTGGTGGTGTCTTCGGATAGAGACCGAGCCATATGGGACAAAACCCGATGCAATGCAATCAATCATCTTGCATGGAAAGAGGAACGAAGAGGAAAAACTGACGTTAATTCCGTTAGAATCGACCATACTTTTATTTAGAGTATATTTGATTGCCTCGGCAAATTGCTGTACAATCAACCGTAAGCTGGAATAAACAGTCATATAGTTAGATAAGTTATCGGTACGGCCAAGCTGGCACGCTGTTACTGTTATGTACTTTTCTAGAGTTGCGGTGTTCGCGAATTGTGATCGCGAAATAAACAACATTGACAGGAGAAAGTGCGTGTTGTGTGGCATTGTAAAACAGAGAGGCGAAAGTGTATCTCGTAAGTAAAGAATATAGAAAGGTCAGGTAGATCATGTTGCTGTACAATTAACAGCTTTCTGAGTTGTTCATACATTCGTCGTCTGAATGTTCTCTGGGTCACCCTGTGAATCCACCCAGCTCTCTGTCTCACCCTGTTTTCAAAACAATGTTTTCCCGTGATGAATTTGAATAACAAAGACACTAACAATAGATTGCACGATTTATTGCCTGACATATTTCGCTGCATCTCGTCAGGTACATACTGCAGAAATCACACAACTTACGTGAATTAATTAGATAAATCCTTCAAACTGAAATATACACATGTTCGCACAGTAATGTCGATTACGAGACACATAAAAACATCTCTTTATCTATGGAACACGAACACAACAAAGCGTTGCCGTTTCTAGATATCCTAATGAGACGTAGAGCAGACGGCACAATTCAAAGATCGGTGTACCGCAAAGAAACATGGACTGGCCAATACTTAAATTTTCAGAGCTTCGCACCTGTCCAGTACAAACGGGGCTTAGTACGGACCCTGTTTGACCGTGCTAGGAAGATATGCACCCAGGACACACTGACAGAGGAATTTAAAACTCTGAAGAATGCCTTATACCTGAATGGGTACTCCACAGGATTTATAAAGCGCCACTGCCAACAGCCCAAACCGAAATCAGAAGTAACTACAGTCCCTAAACTCAAAGTATTCATCCAGCTAACCTTCCGAGGAGATGACGTAATGCAACGTCTGCGGGACCGGTTCACCACAGCAGTCGAGCGAACATTCTGTGCTGCAGCTCTAGTCATCAGGTACCGAAACACACCGATCCCAGTCCCAGCAGTAAAAGCACCTGTAGCTTTGTACGCCAAATCAAATTGTATTTACAATTTACATGCAGATGCGAGGCCATCTACATAGGCAGAACTGAGCGACAGTTACATTGCAGGGTTTCGGAACATATTCCGAATTGGTTGGACAAAATACTACACACAGAAGATGGTAGTCTAGGCAGGCCGACACCACCGGGAAAAATCTGGCTTCTTCGGTCGGGAGGACATGTGCTCGAGACTGCTCACGTGGTTGAAAGAGACAGTGCCTTCCGTGTGTTGTTCAACACACAAAGTAGTCGATTGTTAAAGTTTGCTGAAGCCATACTAATCAACCTCCGTAAGCCGTCCTTGTGTAAGCAGAAAGACATGTTAGTCAGTTTAAAATTACCGTGGTAGACAATCGACATTACTGTGCGAACATGTGTATATTTCAGTTTGAAGGATTTATCTAATTAATTCACGTAAGTTGTGTGATTTCTGCAGTATGTACCTGACGAGATGCAGCGAAATATGCCAGGCAATAAATCACCCTGTTTTCTCTCTGTGCTTATCTCTCTCTAATGTCTCGCTCTCTTTCTTTCCCGATCTCTCTCTCCCTCCTGTTCTCTTTCGCGTGCTCTCTCTCTCTCTCTCTATCTCTCTCTCTCTCTCTCTCTCTCTCTCTCTCTCTCTCTCTCTCTCTCTCTCTCTCCCTCGTTCTATCTCGCTCGCTCCCTTGCCCACAATATGTATAGAGTGGGTTAATGGAACAACAACAATGTGTATAGAGTGGGTTAATGGAACAACAACAATATGTATAGAGTGGGTTAATGGAACAATAACAATGTGTATAGAGTGGGTTAATGGAACAACAACAATGTGTATAGAGTGGGTTAATGGAACAACAACAATGTGTATAGAGTGGGTTAATGGAACAACAACAATGTGTATAGAGTGGGTTAATGGAACAACAACAATGTATATAGAGAGGGTTAATAGAACAACAAAACAATGTGTATAGAGCAGGTTGTTTAATAGAACAACAACAACATGAATAGGGTGGGTTAATAGAACAACAATATGTACAGAGTGGGTTAATAGACACCAACAACAATATGTATAGAGTGGGTTAATAGAACAAGAAAACAATGTTATAGAGTGGGTTAATAGAACAATAAAATAATGTTCTAGAGTGGGTTAATAGAACAACAAAACAATGGTTATATAGTGGGTTAATAGAACAACAAAACAATGTTATATAGTGGGTTAATAGAACAACAAAACAATGTCTATAGAGTGGGTTAATGCAACAACAACAATGTACATAGAGTGGGTTAATAGAAAAACAACAATATGTATAGAGTGGGTTAATAGAACAAAAACAATATGTACAGAATGCGTTAACAGAACAACAACAATGTACATAGAGTGGGTTAATAGAAAAACAACAATATGTATAGAGTGGGTTAATAGAACAACAACAATATGTATAGACTGGATTAATAGAACAACAACAATATGTATAGGGTGGGTTAATAGAACAACAACAATATGTATAGAGTGGGTTAATAGAACAACAAAAATATGTATAAAGTGGGTGAATAGAAAAACAATATGTATAGAGTGGGTTTAATAGAACAAACAACAATATGTATAGAGTGGGTTGAATAGAAAAAACAACAATATGTATAGAGTGGGTTAATAGAACAACAACAATATGTACAGAGTGGGTGAATAGAACAACAACAATATGTATAGAGTAGTTGGTTAATAGAACAACAACAATATGTATAGAGTGGGTTAATAGAACAACAACCAATATGTATAGACTGGATTAATAGAACAACAACAATAGTATAGGTAAAATTAGGGTGGGTTAATAGACAACAACCAATATG